>JBCJKH010050409.1:1285-15088 GCA_039877255.1 Loriculus beryllinus | reverse complement strand
ATATTAGCTCTATTGTCAGCAGCAACAGTTTGGATTGCTTTATTGAAGGGAAGTGGGAGGGAGCCACTCTTTTGGCAAGTGACAAGCAAATAGTGTAGCATTGAAAGCCAAGTGTTGGATTGGAGTCATTAAATCCAGGAGCAGTAGATACTCAGAGTCAAGTTCAGCGGTGAGTTTCTTGCTGCTGAAGTCAGCAGGGCTGAACACACGTGTGAACTGCAGGTTGATGGTCTTCAGGGGGAGCTTCAACTGGACCTTGTGAATTCACCCTGTGGAAATGGGATGAGGTTGGTGCTCCCAACTCTGCTCTTTTCTCCCTTGCCCTCCACAGGATCTGTGCCTCTTCATTACCACTGTGATCCTCCCACCCTGGGGTTGCAGGCTGTGGCAGCAATGGGCTGCAGTTTGCTGTATGGGTAAACACGCTGAAAGCCATCAGCTTTCCCCATGTGTGGGATGTGGTACCTACAGCCATGCTGCTGTTCTCAGAGACAGCTTGTGCCAGATGCAGTCATCACCTGTGTGATGTTTAGTACAAACTGTAGCCTGCCTCCCTAAGCAGATTCTACCTCAGCACTCCTAAGTGTAAGTACACAGCAGTAGACAGCATGCTGTAGGGAAAGCCTCCCAAACGGCAGCATGCGTGAGCACTCACTTTGCTGTTTGCCACACTATGATGCAGCTGCAACTTCACCTTAAGCAAAGCAACTGCACTGCCTGAGGCTGAGTGTGCCAGCCCTGCTCTTAATGGCCTCAGGATACTGGCATGAGGTGAGCTCCCAGGTGCCACTGCAAGGTTGGAGGCATCATCCTGCATACAGCTCAGAAAGCTGTGTTCTGTATAGTTCTGTACAGAGAAAGATTATTGAATTAAAGTCATAAATTTGTAAAGGCGAAAGCAGGCTGTCTTGTTTGTGAAAAAAACCCAAACCCTGTTGCCTTTATCCAAAGATCTTGCCTAGCTAATACAGCCTTTGTGGTGACAAATGGTTTTAATCTAGTTGTAGCTTTTTCTTTTTTAATCAAGCATGGCAGGAATAGGACTGATTGATACTGAGAAAAATTTGCAGCTACTCACCCTCAGAAGTACACATCCTATCTCTGAGTATTCCACTTCCTTTTCTCATCCTTTCAAAGAAGCAGATTAGATTTTGCCTGAGCTAAAGCCATTAAGCCTTCAAAATATGAAGGTTCACTTTATTAAGCTCTTCAAAAAGAGTCCAAGCTTATTCCGACTCTTGCTTTCTATGATAGGCTGTCCTGACTGTTTCACTGCTTCCTGAACTTCAGGGATGAGCTGAGAAAAGAATTTGCCCTTGGCAGAATGGGCTTTTCTTCACTCCCTCTTGCCATGCCCGGAGCTAACCTGCCTCAGGAAGCCACTGTTGGAAGCTGGGACTGAAATGACTTAAGAGAAAGGTCAAGGAAGCTTGAGCCCAAGTTACAGCCCTGTGTATCCTTGGGGTAGACTGGTGATGTCTTGAGGACATGGTAAGAGGTTAGGACTGAAATGAAGAAGGGCTTGTGAAAATTCATTGAGAAGGAGCTGCACATGAGTTCACAAGCTAATGTCAGGAGCCCAGGGGGTTATGTTTTTAGGTATGACATTAATCTCTTGCTAAGACAGTAAGGATTCCCTCACCAAGCTTTGTATGTGTTTGTAAGCTGACATACAGTACAACAAATAAGTGCTATATGAAGCCAGGTTAGGGGGTTTGTGCGGTGTCCTGGGTTCAGCTGATCCAAGGACATAGGGACACATGCAAAATTGCTCCAAGGAAGAAGCATGGCTTTTTTTTTGTTGTTAAAATCTGATATGAACCTTTTCTATCAACATTGTAGTTCCCTTTGTTAGTCAAGGGAAGATGTATTTGGTATCAGTCTGTAAAAGAAAAAATGCAAAAAGATAAAGACGGGAGGTGGGTGAGAAGGAAAGCAGATAACATTATTAAGGTGGCAAAGGGAACCCAAATGTCCATCTAGGCTGTAAAAGGATGCAGGCAGGCAGAACACGTCCCAGAGCAGTCAGTGCAAGTTTTTGGATCAGTAAACCCATGTTGTAAAGCTGCTCTGAGATCTTGACTTCAGCTGGAAAAGGAAGAGACCCCTCTGGTTGGTATTTTGCTTACTCTTACTATTCACACTGTGTTATTTTCGGTGTTTTGTCTCATGCACCAGAAGCAAGGAACTCTCTAGAACTGCAGTAACTGATGCAGCCTCGGCTGTTGCATTACCCTTACATAAAGACAGAGTTTGGGCCTTGGAAACCTTGAGGTCTATTACTGTTACAGGCCATGTGAGATGGGACAGGTGGGGACAGTGACTGATGCCAGCAGGAGCATCAGCAGCTGCTGGGCACAGGAAAGAGCTGTGCTCCTTCTGGATGCTAATCTGTTTTCCATGGCTTGATGATTAAATATGGCTATAACATAGAAGGGGAAAATTGACTCATGTTATACAGTCCATCCTTAGGCTACCGCAAAAACAGATTCCCTGTAATCCAAATCCCTTGGTTTTGGATCACTGTGGATTATGGCCCCTGTAGTTTATTTACAGTAGTTAAATTGCATCAACAAACTGCTGAGTTATATCTACTGCTATAATTAGCACCTGAGGAGAGGAGGAGATGATCTCTTAAAGCAGGAGCAGGATAAAGGATGTCCATGGGATGGGCTCTGTGCTCAGGGTGTTACTGAAGGCTTTGTGCAGGCTGGCTGAAACAGCTCGCGAAACAGCAGGCATCTGTGCTTCCACTGTGTAGCCAGGTTGGAATGGGTTAGGTGGGGAACTTTCAAGTCTGATGTTTCCCATCTAATCCATGTGTAATCATATACAGGATAGGAGGATCTTAGGTGCTGAGTGACTGCCAGCACAGCAGTGTAAACATCAACATTCCTTCTCAACTCAGCCACCTCTGTGTGCCCTTCAGATACATTTCTCTCAATCTCATTTCTTCTTGTCGGAGGTCTCACAGGTGAGATGAATCAGTGAGCACTCGTTGGGGTTGTGGAGCAGAGATCCCTGCCCTCCTCTGCTGCTCATTTATTCCCTTCCCACACGCTGCTTGATGTGCAGTGTTTGCAGCTCCATTTCCCTCCCCTCGCTGTCCCTCACCCAACCAGAAAAGCAGCAAACTCCAGGGTAGTGAGAGATCTCATTGGCAGCTCAGACCCAGACAAGTATCACCATCTCTGGAGGAGTTCACAGACTGCAGATGAGGCCCTCAGTGCCATGGGTTAATGGTGACCTTGGCAGTGCTGGGGAGTGGTTGGACTTGGAAATCTTGAAGGTCTTTTCCAACCTGGTTGATTCTGTGACGCTTTGAAATATTTCACTTTTCAAAGCTCACAGTATCTCTCTCAAAGGAAACCTGTGTGGATGTTGTGGAGGATGACAGTGTTATGCCATTGTCCACAGAGACATGGGGAACAGGTCATGGGCTGGTAAAACAACGTTTTGGGTGGTAGGATGTTTCCTTTGGTGTAGGAAGTACTCAGTGTCACCCTTCAGTTAGCTTTTCTGTAGGATGAGTGAACTTGTATCTGCATAAGGCATTCCTGGAGGCCTTTAGCAAAGTGCTTAAATATTTTCTACTCTTCCACCTTCAAAACTGCTGTATTTTGAATAATAAAAGGGCCCTCTAAAGAACTTATTCCTGGTGCAGATTCTGCCAGTGTGCTGTCCTGCTGCCAAAGCTTCTGGGCTGGTCTCCAGGCATTTTGGCACTGATTATTTTAATTGCTTCTTGATTTCAACATCCTGCTCTTTTCTAACCTTTCTTTTTAAATTTCTGCTTGTCTTGCTGTATGATTCTCCTCCTTTTCTTCCCCTTTGTGTTCCTGATCCTCTCTTCTTTCTCTGGATGTTTCGCTGTCTCCTTTCCACCTCCCTGTTCCTGCTGTGGGGAGGTACCTTGTGACTCTATCCCATTGCTCTGATGCTGTGCAGGTGCTCAGGGGAGCAGGGATTTCTGTCAGAGGTTGGTGGTTTGAAGGAAAGGGGTTGGATTGCACCTCAGAGGATGTGAGCCCCAGCATCCCACTCCTTCGCTACTATTGCCTTCCTGGCTGTGGTGTTTCTGCTTTCCTCTAACAACAGTAAGCATCCAAAATGCTGCCAAGTCTTTCTGACCCTTGCTGCCCTTGCAGTTTCCTCCCTGGGCAAGTACTGAGTAGCTTGTGGGTTCCAGCCACTCTGAATTTGTCAACTGCTTTACAAATGTCTGCAGCAGCTACTGCACTTCCCTTCCATGTCAGGATTCTCATCCTTGCTTGTGTTTTGGTCCTTGCTCCCTTCCACACATCCTCTGTGCAATGTTCAGATCGCTTCTAGCTTCACTGTTATACAGATCCGGTTTCTTCCTTACCGCAGGAACTTTGATTTTTTTAATGAGATTTTAAGTACTTAAAAAACCAAAACTAATAATGAACTTGAGACCAATTTCTCCTGCAACCCCCTCTGTGATAACCTGTTGAAAAGCATTTTCTGTGCTGCTTGGCTTTTAAGCACTGGGTCAGTGAGGAGGGAATCAGGGGGGTGCTAGTAAAAAGCCTTTCCATCACTTCAGCCTTATGAAGGGGCTTATGTGGTTTGTTTTGGGTAAAAAAAGCTTTGTGCTTGGCTTCTGGGGGCTTGATTTTATCCCAAATAAGCATTTTGTCAACATATCTTTCTGGTTTGGTCTAAAACTGCAGTGGTGGAGCTTGGTGTTCCTGCTTTGTACAGGCTGGGGTAAATTTCTTCTACATAAACGCAATATGACAACTCATGGCATTGACATTTCCTATACTACTGATTAATTCCTTAATTTTACAGTTTCTTGCATTCCTAATATAGCATGTTGAATGTGAGAAACTTTTCCTTCTGATTTGTCTTATCAATTTGGCTTGTGATGTTCAGAAATGACATTTAGTCTGAGAAGTGTGCAGTGCTGCTTCTGTCCAATTCATGTCACATGGGGATGCTGAGTGACAGCAAATGAGAGCTTCAATGACATTGCATGACACTGCGTGTCTTCCTGCCCCCACATCAAACATCAGCTGCTGCTTAGGTGACTGTTTTCTATGGCAGAACAAAACTCCTCAGTACACTGTGTTTGAATAGGCTCTCTAAATACAAAGACAGCAACTTCTAGGTCAAGTCCCTGAGTCACATATAGCTGGAGTCTGCAAGACACACCTGTGTATTTCCCTTGTTCCTATACTCTCCCCAAAGCATTTCCTATCCTCACTGCTTTCTGATCTTGTACATATGTTCCTATGTATTGTTTCTTTTGAACTGGATTTTGGGGTTTCCTTCAAAAGCCGTGCAAGTGTTTTGGCATATTCCAAATGTCAGGGAGCAAGAAGTGTAACTGGTGTCGGGGCAGTTTGGATGATGCACCTATACATCGGAGCTCCTGAATGTGCTCTAGAAATAACACCATATCCAGCATAGTTGGATTTTGTTGGCTAAAGCTTTTGAGTACACCTGGGTAACACCCAGGCATAGCACAGTGTGTTTAGCTATCTGGAAGGTGCAGCCTTCGAAGTAGGTTTGTGGTGCTTTTATGTGGGGTTTTTTTACATGGGCTGTTTTTTCAGTGGGAAATGCACAAACCTTCTGCATTTGGGATCCTAGGGCCTGTGCCAGGGAAAAACTGAAGCTTAAAACATAAGAGTAGGTGGGTATAAGAAGAGCACTGCAATGTTTTTGGATTCTGCCAGGAATTGAAGTCCTTCAGAGGCTTCAGTGCTGACAAATCTGCAGCCAGTCGTACCAGAGGATGGTCTTTGCAGTTATTCAAGGTTTCAGAGATGTGTAATAAAGGTCTATTTTTCTTTCCCTGTTTCCTTTCTATGTACTTTGTGTTGCACACAATGTGGCAGTGAAATCTCTTCCTGCCTCACGTAATAGGTCTCAATTTTCTTTTCCATAAAGCAATTGTACGTTTCTATGTGAGAATCACAGGTTGCTCATGTCAGAGGACACCAACGACATGCATGTTGTGTCGCTGCCTGTGGAGCTGCTGGAGCTCATCTCCTGTAACCTGCACCATGGCTAAAGAGCTCTGCAGGAAAGGCTGTGCTGGCCCTGCAGTGGCTTAGCCTGAAGTTGTGTTTTGCACCTGAATCTAGAAAGTTTTTTCTTAAACAAACCTAGCAAGTTTGATCGACTTAAAAGTAAAATTGTCCAGCAACTCTCTCTCAAAATGAATTTCAGTGAGCTTGGAAAAGCCATCCTGCTTGTGCTTCCAAAGGAGCGCTGTGTCACTGGGTTGGCTTGCGCTGTGCAAACATGTAGAGATTATTCATGTACATAACATCCACTTCATACAAAGCAGCTTTTAGTTAAAAACCATCTTACACATTGGGGCAGAGGTGCTTTAAGGTCTTTTGCTCTTTTAAACGTGGATTTCCTAAACCAGCCATCGCTTTGCCTAGAAGAAGCATCTCTGCTTTTACTGTGGCAAGTCCCTGGAGGTACCATGACAACAGGACTCTCTCTCAGGTGCTCACTGTGACTTTGATGAAATCTGTGGTATGGTTTGTGGCTATATTTTAACCAAGGGAACAAAGCAAAGAACTGGAAAAGCATGGTGGGTATTTCTGGAGCCCGGGAAGAGCATGTCTGCTGGCCGAGGCTGGAAGGAGCAATCTTTACGGTCTCATCAGCATACCTGAATGTCAGAAGCGTATTCCAGAAATCCTCAATGCATCTGTACAGAACCAAAAATAGAAATGTTGGTAGTGGGTGAAAATAATTCCAATATGCTGCAAAGCCTAGTAAAAATAGTGGGGAAATGATTTGTGACACGCTGTAAGGAAATAGGGGAAACATTGCCACCTTCTTCCTCTGTCTTGTGCTTTGCAGCTTCAATTCACGACACTTATTCACAGGGCCTGCAGGTTTCCTTCCCAGGGTGTGTGCTGGTGCGTGGCTGCAGGACACCCAGCATGTCCCTCCTGTCCCTGCACCTCACCAGACTGCCCTAGTTTGCTAACAGCCTGTGCTGAGGCAGATTTACCTATTAGTCAATGAAAGCAATAATACAAAGGTTAGCATGTGTTAAAAATATGGGCAATCCTCTTTGGCTCTTCTGTGGCATAATTGCTTCCGAATCCTTTAGAAACATATCCCAGCTAGATTTTTAGGCGAGGATTCTTGCCTGTCTTTATTGCAAGAAGCGCATACTTGAATTGGAACTTGAAGGTGTAAAAAATGAAAGCATTTGAAAAAGTGCTTCCTTATGCTTCAGCTTTTACTTAGTGAAGGTAAAAGACCTGCCTGCATGCCATGTGGGAAGGAGGGTGAATAGGAGGCGAATGCCACCTGTAGCTTGGAAGTGCATGTTGTCAGCAGAAGTGACAGACACTCTCTCCTGGCTTATCACTGTCCTCACAGTGCCCAGGCTCTCAGGGTTGGTTCAAGGCTGTATCACCACCATGGTGATAAGGTCCTCCCTGAGCCTTCTCATATCCAGGCTAAGAGAAGGCTCTTAAGACATGCTTGAACACATGTGCTATAGGTTGGAGCCATGGCCCTTTGTCGTCTTTGAACATCCCAGGAGGCTGACCCAGGATGAGATGCATGAACACCAGGATGGGAGCCAGCAGAGCCCCACTTGCAGGCATAAATAAAAGTAGGGACAGACTTTTCTGTAGCTTCCAGTTGATCTTCCTCAGTTCTGCTCGGATGTAGCAGGGTTTGCCATGGTGCCTTGTGTCACCAGCAGCCTGCAACAGTTCACAACTTATCTATTTGACATTCATGCCTGGTGCAGAAATTCAGATTCCTTTGAACTTTCTATCAGCAAAGAACAAATTGAAACATTTTTAAATTTGCTTTGCTCCATGAAGCACAGTTGGCTTGCCAGAGTCATAAAGCTGTAATTCAGAGCAATGCAGCAGCTGTAATCACACCTCTGTCTTGGGCAGGGGTACGTTTTGCAGACTGATTAGATTGCAGAAACCCTTTGAAATGAAATACGAGGTGGCTGCTAATGGAAAGTCAACTGCTACACAAAGGAAACAAATGAGCAAAGTAATCCTTGCACCAAAAAAAATAGGCACTTGGTCCCCCACTATCCTGTAGAGAGTCATCAAGTTGTTTCATTTGCTGAATCAAACATATTTTAATCATATCCCAGGCAGTGTGTTCCCCACTCCTGTGTGGTGATTTTGATTCGATCATTAGAAAATGGTGCTATTGCTTATTTATATAACAGGCTGGATCCAACCCACTGAAGCCAAAAGGAATCTTTCTTGCATCCCCAACTCCTTTTTTCTTTATAACGTTCCAGGAGTGCGTGGGATCCAGAATTGTGGTTTAAAACTAACACTAAATCACAGAATCATGCAAAGAACCAGCATACAAATTACGTCTTGACTGGGAAACTTTCAATCTGCTTTTCCCTTTTTTTCTTTCTTTTTATCATAGTCAAGATTTCTCATACTTCATCTCAAATAGCATTGCTTTCCACATTGAGGTGACACAAAGAGGTACACACTGGCTGCAGCTTTAGGAAGAATGCTAGTTATATTTAGATACCCAAGGCTAACAAACAGCTCGATTAGCATCAGCGAAGACTGCTTGTTGGTAAGAGTTTGTTCAGGAGGTTATAAATAGACCTGTCAGAACTCTTAACGTGTGCCAGGCAGATAGTTGATCTTTAACACTGACTGAGCTTCCAAGCCTAGGAAAAGAGTGATTTACATCTAGAAAAGATTGCAGAGCTAAGATAACGATGTAGCCAGAACCAATAGTGGTTTTTAATGCATTAAGTGTTTCCTGATGGATGCAGGAGCACACAGGAGTGTGTGAGGAGAGAGCACGACGAGGGCGAGGAGCAGCACTGAAGTGCGCAGCGTGTGGGCAGAGACCAGCACGCCAGTGGTACTGGGGGAGTGGGTTTGGTGCCAGTTGGCTGTTGCTTCCTTTTACCAGCAGCTACAGCTGATGTATGTCCCTGTCCCTGCACAGCTGCCTGCCTGAAGTACTTTGTAGCTACACTTCTTGTTCGCTGGCTGGTGGCTGTACATTTCAGGGGTGTACATCTAGCATGTTCTCATGTGCCATCCTTAAGCTGAGATAGGTAGGTAGGTAGGTATATACCTTGCTGCTAGCATACGTAGTATAACTCAAGTGGATTATCTGTAGCCTGTTGCATTGCATCAGTTTTGGGGCATATATAGGCATGATCTGTTTCTTTAGACATTCCTTAGCACAAAGTACAGGCTACATGGTGCAGTGAAAGGTAAGAGGTGTGCTTCTGAAGCTGAGCTCCTTCATGGTTCACCTGGGGCTGCCGATGTCTTTGTTAAGCACAAACGTGCCTTGCTAACAACTGTTCAAGGTGCCTTCTCGCCATGGATCTAAGACAGCAGGGGAAAAACAGTATTCTGCAGAGAATTAAAATGGAGCCAGACCAAGTTTTGCATCCTTTTCTCTTATCTCCCAGATATCTCTGACCTCAGCAGCCTCTGCTCATCCCTGTTTCACCACAGCCCAGGATTGGACTGAATCTAACGAATGCCTCTGGCCTCCAAACTCTGTGTAGGCCTGAGATGATTCCCTTTGCTATTCTTGAACTCAGAGAACCAGGCATATATTTTATATGAAATTCTTGCACAGAGATTAACTATTACCCATTTTCCATAACATTTTCAAAAGTTTACAAACGCAACCTTTAGCAGGACAAGTTTATACTTTGACTTAAAAGGGAGAAGAATTACTCTGTCCAGTATTAGTCAAACCAGAAAAATACTCTCACTTTATTTTCTTCTGTCTTAGTCATGTAGCTAAAAAATACTGGGAGAGGAGACTAAAATGTTTCTGCATGATAACCCCTGGCAGATGATGCTCGGAGTGTTTCATGCCTGAGTTGTCACTGTCCCCTGTGTGGCACTTTTCCCTTTCCCGGTGTGTTACAGACCTGCAGGCAGAACTATGTGAACACCTGAGATGCTCCAGAGCATCTATTTAAAATTATATCTTTTAGCACATACTAACAACAATGCTTGCCATTAAAAATCTACTGTAAGCAGTGTTTCGGAGAAAATGCAGTATTATAATTATAGTAGGTTGGCAATTTTTCATAAGGCTGATGGCTTGCAGAGCTGCTAATTAAAAGGTGGTGGTGGTGCTGGTGGAGTTTGCCCACACTACAGGGATATACTTCATGAGGAAACATGTAACTGAAGCCAGAGACTGCTTCAGGAATCCACTGTCTGTCGCAGCTATGGCAAGACACTGAGGTGTTTGCTGCTGCCTACTAAAGCAGTGTGTTTGGAGATGCCTGCTGATTGTAGCATCAGTAAAGGAAAGCATGTGGAAGGCTCCTACTTAGTTAACGCTGGGGCTGTCTGGGAGTTCTCCCAGGCTGGAACTGAACTTTGATCAGCTGAAACGTCACTTTCTGTCTGTATGAGTACGCATCAAAAGGCTACAGGAGCTTTCCTGAGAGGTGTATGAGACATTACGTGTGCTCAGCCCTTCTGTAAAGGATTAGATACTCGAATGATGAACTTACTGTTCACCTTCTACATCTTCCTGAAACCATTTGGAGTACGTTTTAAACACAGGGGAAGTGAAACCATACAGGGATGTGTTTATTTTCACTATAAGAACAGCTGGGTGTTCGTCAAAGTGTGGTTCTTGAACATTCATTTACTTCTTTGAGTAGAGATTGCAGACTGCCCAGTAAAGAAAGTTTAGTATATTTGATTATTTTGACATTAAATTTCAAGCTTACACTTGGATGAGAAAATAAAGAGTAACGGTAAGACACTGAATTAAAGGTACTCATCGTCCAAAATGATGCTACAGTGCCCAGGACTAGAACAGTGTTTATACTTTCTGCTGCAAAATATTGGCTATCATCAAAGCATCTGCCTATTACTTCAAAGCAACCACTTCTGATCCCCTTGGGATATGGGTTATTTTCTACAAATCTTCATAATTTCTGTTTCTAGAGCCACAGGAATGGCGGCTTTTTGAACTCTTATTTCCCCTTTATTTCCAAACTGTCTACAGCCAATGGAAACATTTAAACAGAGAAGAAAAATGTCCAGAACCCTTTTTGCCTGGATTTTACTCTATTAGCTGTGACTGAAGAATTCTTGAAGCAAGGGCAACCAGGCATGTACAGAAGGAGCCGGTTACAATCTGATTGGTTTTCAGGTTCAGTTGTGAATCTGGGACTTGGGGCCAAACCGGAAGGGAAGTCTGGGTCTCATGATGATACGAACTGATGACATTTCAGTACTATGTATTTCTGTTCTATAGGTGTTTGTGGTAAAATTGGAGCTAGTCAATAGGGAATATTTCAGAAGAGCTTGCAAAAAATAATGCAGATCAAAAAAGACTTAAGTCAGATAATTGCTCAGATTTTTTGCTATGTATCAATCATGGGCAGTTAGTACTCAGTATATCTTAGTTCGTGTTTGTATGACTCTTTATTCATGTTACTCCTCTTTTGGAAAGTTATTCCCTACCCAGCGTGTTTCACTTATTAGTCAACCACTTGTGTATCTTGTTAGGCCACCTCAATGTTAGATTGTTCAAATAATTTTCCGCAGCACCTTGGTGCTGCCAGCCTCAGATCTCTTCATCCGGTTGACTTACCCTGTTGGTCTTCAATATGATGCACTCCTTCGTTTTTATGATTGTTGATAGGAGTATTTTGCATCAGCAGATACAGTTTAGGGTACTAAAGGGAGTGCAGGTTTCAAGGAGGAGCTTGCCCTGGTTGCTTGCGAGCTGTTGTGTTTGCTGTAAGGATGTGAGTGATGATACCAGAGGAGGAGGAAGAAGGGTACAGCTGCAGGAGGCACATGTTGTGAACTAATGTGGGAAATGCTCTGTGCTTCCAGTTTGTTTCACTGTGGGATTTCTCACTTGCTCTAATAGAGTGACTGTTTGGCTCACAGTTGGATGAAAACTACAAGACCACTGTTGCAGAGTTCTCTTCCAGTGCCTTCTCTTAGGAGATGATTACCTTCCGGTTCACATTAGGATTTGACATTCAGTCTGGTTTCTCCCCATCCAGATACATGGAAGGCTGATTTCTTTCTGTGTACGCTTATGAAGGGGAAAAACTCTCTCAGTCCATTAAGACACACTTGGGTTCCCAACACAGCACTTACAGTGCGGTGCTTAGCCTGTGCCTGCATCCGTGCCTGGAGCAAGGAAGGATGCTGTGTCACCTGGTCTGCAGGAAGCTTGGCACCTTGTGGCCACTGCTTTCAGGAAATATTGCCTGCACCAAAGTTCCCAATCCACTGTGGTGAATTATTCTCCTTCTTCCAACATCCCAGCTTCCCTGAGCAGAGAAATGCTGGGCTGCAAATCAAGGATTTCACTACTAGAAATTCATTAACTTATTTTGGATGCTTTGGCAGAACCTTGTCTCTAGAAAAACAGAGGTGCTCCCAGATGTGGTATCTTAAAAAATAAATCAATCATAGTGCAGTTAATCTGTGCTCAGTTGCGCGATTTATAACAACTTATTCTATGACAACCATGGCTGATGGCAGCTCCAGCCAAGCACACTTCAGTGTTGCGAGACAGCAGCTGGATCTCCAGCAAAAGCCCCTGTTTGTCTTTGGGGCTGACAATTGAAAGAGGCAGGTAACATTCCATGTTAGACCTGACTAATTAAACTTTGAGTGCAAGGCTTCCCTCTGGTGCTATCCCCAAGCCCTTCTGTGCACAGTGGTTGCCATCACAGTGCCAGAAGGCTACTTCATCTGGCTGCCTTTCTCTGGTTTGGGCTTTTCTCAAGAAAAATAAAAGCTTAGACGTGTTTTAGAGCAGATTTGCTGCTAGTGGAGGCTCTGATCTTAGTTTAAAGGTTCCCTGAGGAAAACCTGCTTTTGTCAATCCTTGCATCCCTCTGCTGCCTGATGCATCACCCTAGGTTTAAAGTAACTCCCTGGGCTTAGGCTGGGGTGCTGCAGCAAATCGTCGGGGCTGCAGCTGCCAAGGGTGTGCCTGCCACTGGGAATGGGATGGGGACGTAGAGACACCCCTTGTGAGCATGGATGAGTCCTTTGAGCTCTGCTTGACTAAGGGGATTTAGATGCTGAGTGTTTTTATGTAGGTAGTGAGGCACTGGACATGAGGTTGGTTGTTTCTTTTCCTCTAAAAATATTTAAGCAGTTTAAGGTGCATTTTATCTCATTTGGACACGTAACCAGCTCTGGCATGTCTTCAAATCCGAGCAGGTGCCTACCTGCATTTTCAGGTACCCAAATACATCTAAAATTTGGCGCATAGTACACTCTGGGTTTTTTTCTCTCTAAAATAGAATAGGATGGCTCAGAAAGGATGAGGTTAACTCCTAACTGTAAGAAGAGGTATGAGGAATATTTGGGACTAAGGTATTCAGCAGTGACTACTACAGACATCTTTCTATTGTCTACTGATGTACACTGTGACTCTTGCTTAGGAAAGAATAACTGATGCTGAAGGATACAATCATACTAGGTCAGTTAATAGTAGCACAAAGATGATGACCAACATACGAGCTTAGGAAAGAAGTCAGTCTATAGGTATGCTCAGAATAAAATACTGGAGACTGGCCTAATCTCAGCTCTGGTGTCACGCCTACAGTAGCACCAAAGCTTAGTATTTGGAAAAATACCTCCCAATAGTTCCCTAAAGCTATTCAGGCACTCCCTCACTCTCATCCCCACAAGGGAAAGGAGCACAGATACAAACTATTCACCTCGTTGTCGAGCATCTTCCCTGTCACTTTTGCCCTGGTGAAAACAGAAGGCTTTTACGGAATGTTTCAAATTTCTGGTGGCCCTAAGCCTTTTA
>JBCJKH010050408.1:0-20804 GCA_039877255.1 Loriculus beryllinus | reverse complement strand
AGTTCAGTTTATGATATTTAGTAACCTCCAGAGGCTTGTGTGAGTCAGATAAGCTCCAGATAAACATCTGACCTTTGCAGGGCTTATCCAAAGTGAAGGGAAGCCATTGAAGTGTACCTATCACTTAATTCTGCAGTTGTTCCAAGAGGGGAATTTTCACTGATGTTAATGGGATCTCTGTGCACTGAATGAGAGGAGATTATCTAACTGATATTCACACAAAAAAAAGTTAAGGGTGTATGAATTGAAAGACACAACAGTGCCAGAAAATTTGATATTGTGGCATGCCAGGTAATTTGCTTTTTAAAATAGCAATATTATTGTATAAAACTAAATTGATTAAATTATGAACTGAAAGTAAGCTTTTGCTTTCAGCATACGGTTTGGCTTCCAAGATGCTTCCATGTACATTGTGTTGCAAGATCCAAAAGACAGAAAGAAATTTTAATCACTAAAAGCAAATTTTGCATGTTTTATGCACCTTTTTGAAGTGCAGCTGTTAAAACTATTTTTCCTCTTGATTTCAATTCAGTCTTAGCAAGCCACAATAACACTGTCTATCCCAGCAGTGTTTTCCAGACTGTATAACATTAAATTGTTCCAGTTCTTATTTATACAAAACCAAAATGGATTACTCACCAGCACATATTCAGAAAATTACATGAAAACTGGTATGTTTGAAGTACTCCTGCTAGGAAAATTGGCTGGATGCTCTGCCACTGCCTTGACTTGTAACCCTTCAAGGCACCAAATAAGAGCAAACACAGCCCTTTCTTTTGAATCAAAGCTCTGTTACTTCTTGCTCTGTCATCTTGCTTCTTGACTTGTGGAGCAGAGCCGCATATTGAGAGCAGTTCAAGGAGGCAAGCTGTAACACAGGGGCTTGTGTAACATCGAAAAGGTAATATGAAAAAATACCCAATATCATTTCTGGCCTGTCCAGTCTGAAGTGACGACTTCTCTTCCTTTTCTTGGCCTTAGCAATCCATTGGGAATATCTACAATGTCTTAAGAAGTGTTGACGGGAGGAGTTCACTGGAAGTTAACAAACCAGGCTATACTCCCTCCAAAACAGGATGCAGAAAATTAACAATGGCTTTCAGCAAAACTTACAGAGGGAGATACGCTATGAAGAGAGTTGTGTCTCTAGAATTAATAATGCAGCTGCACCAATATAGAGCAGTCTTTTACTTATCTTCCTTTCTGATAAAACTGTTTCTTTTGCATTACCATTTCTATTTTTCCATCAACGGGTTATTTGTTCACTGGAATGCAGAGTTGACCTCAGCTGAAAATTCACTGAAAGCCGTGCACGGCAATCGTTATCTCCAGAATCCCAGCTAAAAACCCCTGACCTGTGTATTTCCATTGTCCTCCCCAAAACTCAATTATATTCATGGTATTTTTGACAAAACACAGTGAAAGAACAATGCTGGAGATGTGAATACATTTCCTTTTTCCCTCAAGCTAAATGAAACCAAGTCTGCCTCAGGCCTCCCTTAATGGAAAAAGGAGTTAATGCATTAAACATAGGACATACCCTTGAATTTTAATAGCATCTTTAATCCACCAAGTTAGGACATGTAATTGTTAACATTTTGTTCTTCGTTATGAAATGTTTTGTGCTTAGGCTACTCCAAGAAATGAACATCTGGTATTAATAACTTTTCAACATAAAAAGCTCAACAAAATTGCAACCTATTGTAGTTGGCAGATGGGTTGAAAAAAAAAAATGAAGGAAAAAGAAAATCCACAAGACACCAGCCAGATTAATCTACTGCAATACAGATCCTGATTTAATTCAAACAATGCATAATGCAATGACTTCTAACAATAGGTGGCTATTGTGAGCATTTTTTCATATTTAGGCATACTGAGTAATGATTATTCATGTAAACAGGCTTTTTGTTTAGAATTAATCACTGAATTGTTTTGACTGGTGTGTTGGTTCCAGCTTCGATGGGAGATAATACATGCCTACTGTGGAAGGAAGAGTCCCTGAAAAGTAGGATCAAACTCCCCATTCCAAAAAAGCTCTTGTCACTGAGTTGCTGTGCTCTGTTTCAGAAGCATTAAGAAAGAGACTGAACAATAACTAATGCTCACCTTCCACCTGACTCTGGCTATGAAAAACTGGGAATGGTTCCCATAGAATCCTGGAATGGTTTGGGTTGGAAGGGACCTTAAAGCCCATCCTGTTCCAAACCCCTGCCATGGTCAGGGACACATTCCACTAGAGCAGGTTGCTCCAAGCCCCATCCAAACTCATCTTGAATGCTGCCAGGAATGGGGAAATCATTGACTAACCTGTCCAAGCGTCTCAGCACCCTCACAGTGTGGATTGTCATTGTGTGAGATGACATTTGCTACCCTTAAGAAAAATGGTTTGCAGTTGAAAGCTGAATGAAGGAGAAATCACTGTTGACTATATTGACACATTTCTTGTTTGTAAAAGGGAGATCAGGTTAACAGGTTGTCAGCTCTGCTAGATCATTAACTTTTGACTTCCTGTACTTTGTAAGGGCTTGATGGCCTTAGTTTCAAATTTCCAGCTCTATTTTCCTGTTGTTTCTTTTGGTTTGGGTTTTGTTGTTTGTTTGTTGTTTTTTTCCCCCTTCCATTTCTTACAAAAAGGGTTAGTATTTCTTTTGTCCCTTACAACCTTGTTTACCTGGATTGATTCCAGGAAGTGAAATAGCTTTTCATGGAGATTCCTGTTACAGTAAATGACAAAATTATAACTGTAAAGTTTTCACCCTGTACTAAATTTAGAGCTGTTCTGACTTTACGTGATAGACTTGGATGGTGTGGAGCATGTACCTGTTCCATAGAGACTGAGTTATCTATGAAATGATATTTTTTTCTTTCCTAAGGGGAGAAAAAATGTCAATATTTCTTCTGTATCTTTTTCCTTTGTATTAATTCGAACAAAGGGACACCATGTCCTTTACTAGGTCAAAAGAATTCCAGTGTGAAAACAATAGACAATAGTAAAATCTGAAGAGAAAGAAACTTTAATAAAAGGCTAGGTAGACACATGTGGTAAATTGAGCAGATGAAGTCTATCAGGAAGTTTCTTGCTACTGCAGTTTTTCTCCTAATGTGACTGCTTAGATAAAAAAGTCTTTGTAGTCCAGTATCCTGTCCTCACCTGGTTGCTAGTGAATGCTTATGTAATCAAAGACATAGTAAATATCATGTGGTCCTCAATACACCCTCTGAGTCATAATTGAATCAGGTATCCCTGAGAAGATGGTTCCATCTAGATAATCTTATTTAAGAGCTGCAGGTGGACTGTCTTCCATGATTTTGTTAATTCTTTTATAGTTTGTTTCTGTGTTTGGCCCCACTAACATTTTGCAGCAGTAAGCTGCCTGATATAAGGATATATTATGTGAAATACTCTTGTGTTATCTGTTTTAATTCTGTTGTTTAATAAACTCCATTAGCGGCCCTTAATTTTTTAATTGTAATACTGAATGTTTTCTACTTTTTCATTTATTTATAGAGCTTATTATATTGCAAACTTCTATTACAGTTCAAATGTAGAAAAATATATCCCAACACTGCAGCTGAAATTACTAGGATTAAACTGAGGAAATGGGAACAATGCTTTCAAAGAACCTGGGAATGTGACTGTATGTGCTAGATTTGGCTTGGAAATGGTTGAAGCAACTTTAAAAGGCAGTGCACTGTTCAAAGACCGGGTTTCGTTGTATTGGCTGAAAGCCTCTTGACTGAAACAGAGCCACAAAATGAAGATTAAACTCAATGGAGTCACAGCTGAAAGATGTAAGAGAGGTGGGGGGGGGAGGCAAGGCCAACTTTTATGTGGTACTGACACTTAGTTCATGAAAATTGGATGCTGCTATTTCAAAGTATAGGTGTAGCTGTACAGGCAGGCTCCTGGCAGGCACTATGTCAGACCACATCTTTCCTGATATCTGAGCAGCAAACAAGCAAAATCTGCTCCCCAGGACTCAGTTTGCTCAGTTTTGTAGCTAGTTATTTTGATTGACATCCTCATCTTCATGTTTCTTGAAACTGATATAGCACATTCCAAAGTACTATGTAACTACATACCTTTTCTTGACATTCAAAACAAGAAGACGTGGATGGTTTAATAATCAGATTATCCTGATTAATTTGCACATCTAGTGAACAAATCACCATACACGTCGTCTCTCTTCTGTCTCTCACATATTGATTTTTTTACCATCTTGTCTGTTAACATTATAAAAATCCTTGGGGAATGAACCTGTCTCTTACTACACACCTCTGTGTCTTCTACTTCTGAGTCCTGCTTAGTGCCAGAGTGTTCTCATATTGAAAGTAGAAATAAAGATTGGTGGTTGACAGCCTCCTGATGGAAACGTTCACGACAAAACTCTAATTAAAGGGTATCTGCTTTACCTGGAAGGTCTTGATTTAAAGTAAAAAATATTTTTTAATATAGAGCTTAAAAAGACTTAAAACATTTTAGATGGAAACAATACGAAGCTAAAGAAATTAAAAAGAAAAAGAAAACAAAAAACCCAAACCTGTAAGTTTCAGTTTACACAAACAAAACAAAAGAACTCCTTTGTTCACAAGGAATTCAGTTCTAAGAGTTTTTTTATTTGCAGTTCTTCCCACAAAGCAAAGGCTTCTGTGCAAAATGAAGAACCTGTCTCCTGCCCAGATTTAATAATAAATGATACAGTTCTTAATTTGTTTTGAAAATCAGCAGATAGTTTCCCAGTGCCCAATAGGTTGACAATGCTCATGGGGACTCCTAGAGATGTTGGCTATTTGAATCAAGCAGTGTCATCTTTTGACTCTAGTAGCTTTCTGTAGCTTTCATCCATAAAGAATAGCACTCTAAAGCTCAGCCTATAATCACTTAACCCAAACCCATATGCAAATATGTAATTCACATGAGGTTGGCTCCCAAGGGAATTCCTATTAGAAGCATGAACTGTATGGAAACTGACAGTCTTTTTAGTGCCATTAAAGTAAATGAGGTGCTAATGGGAAGTGCAGATTATACCAACCTCAATAATTTATTTCATACTTCCCATGAGGGTAGCTTTTACAAACAGCTAGTGTTAATTGAAATGTAAATGAATGATAAATTATGAAAAAAGGCATTACAAAAAGCAAAACTGGGTGAAATAAAGGGAGTAGAAGCAAGATTCTTGAAGCATAGGAAAAACACTATTTGACATGTTAATTAGATAACACAAAATGATAGAAAAACAAGAAAGCACACAGAGGCATGCCTGTGTGAATTCAACAAGGAGCATACATCCAGAGTATTAATGCAGAGTATCATTCAGTCTGCCTTTGATGTCCAAGCATCTGGGGTTTACATATATATGTCTCCTAACAGCTTATAACATGGATCTATAACAGTGAAGCATCCTGGCCCCTCTAAAAGAACCTGGAAAGGGTTTTCAAAGGTAGTCAATGATTTTGGTTGCTTTTTCATCATATTCACACTCTGGGTGTCCTAGCAAGCAGGACTCAGGAAAGTGTATTAGCTTGGGCACTAAGATGAGTCTTCTAGTGTAATTAGCAATTATGAAATATCTCAGTGTTTTCTACTGAAGGTGGCTCTGAATGGCCCCATTCATAGCCTCCTAGATATGTTTTCTTTCCACAGAAATTTGAAAATAGGAAGATTTACTAAGCTGAGAAATTTTAATGGAAGTATAAATCATGTTGACTTATACTGCTGCAGATTAGTTACAGTACGTTACCATTTTTTAGCTATTTAAGTTGCACTGACAGAGTCTGGAGAATACAAAAAAGTCCTGGGAGATTCCTGACCCAGGCAAATACTGCATACTAGCATAAAACACTTACATCTCTGCAATTTCTGGAAAAGACTGCACAGGTCTTTCCAAAAGTATCTCATATATTTGCAGTGGAAAGTGTCTAACTAAAAATTAAGATTGTGCCAGGGATTTCAGAAAACATTTGGGGTTTTTTTTCAAGAAACAAAATGTCCTTTCTATTCCTTTAATAAAGATAAGTTTACTAAAATTATTTTTGAAAATAAAAATGTTAAAAAAACCAGTAAGTCTTAAAATAAATTAGAAATGTATTTGTTCAAAAAAACATGACCCTTTGTAAGCCCCAAGTGATTAAATATGAACACATTTTTCCTTATCAATGCCATAAGAAACATCAGTGCTAAAACTAGAAATGCTCTAAAGAATCACTTGCAGAGGAGATGTCACACCATCTTCACTACAAGAATGTCTGGACCATATTTGTCAAATCTATGGAAACCTTCACTGAACCGAAATCTGTACTCTCACAAAACCTCACAGGTCAAATGTGACGTAAAGAGCATGTGTGCAAGTCAGAATTCTTTATCTCACAGAAAGCACAAAACAGGAAAACAAAAAGTGACCCGTTGCTAGCTGAAGTCTTTAGAGACAAGCAGCCTACTGACCTACCAGCAGAGGAAATGCCCAGGGTGACTCTCGAGGGAATATTCTTTACTTAATATATTTGGTAGAATATTTTCTTAGAGCCGTGAGAAAAAGAAATGTAGTGTGAAAACTGCAGTATTAGTTATAAAAGAAGTGCCTTTGGCAAACAGTTCAGATTCACTAATGATCGAAAGACAAGACAAATACAGAGTGGAGATTGAAACTGCTGGGTGAGCTGCCCAGAACCGTGGATAAATGACAAACGTTTCTACATACACTGTTTGTTGGGCCAATTTGCCTCTGAATCTCTCAGGTCACTAAGTTACACCTCCAAAATGTAGGGAGGACAGAGAAGTGAATTCAAGCAGCAATAGTTTTCCTATACCATGGATCCCAAGAAGTCACGATATTGCCATCTCCATTTTACGTCCAAATGTAGGGCCTAACAAACATCTCTCCTCTACTTTGAGGAAGACAGATAATCCCTTAAGGAGGTTGTAAGATGCCTTGGGAATCACTGTCACCAGGCTGCTCCTGACATGAAGAATCATTGTCCTTGTAAACATCTGCCTTGAACTGCTCTGATGTCTTTAAGGGATGTCATTGTGCCTCCAGGGCAGAAGCAAATGAAAGCAGCTGTTGAGGAAAAAATATGGCAAGCCAGAGAAAAAAACAAACTGTGAGATGAAAGCTCTTAGGGATGATTCTATGATACTGAACAGTTAAGTAGAGGTCCCTCTCTGTCTAGATTACTGAGTAATATAAAGATGACATAAGCCACCCGCTCTTTTGGCTTTGTAAATAAAAATGGCACTCTCACATCTTTCACTATGCTAAAAGCTTCAGACTTTCGTCTTGGTCCTTCAGACTGGGACGCTGAACAGAAGTTTAAGGAAGTAGTAACATAGCTATTAATGGACTGGAAAACATATGATGACAAACCTGCCTCAAGAAGACAGTTGAGCCCCTGGAAAACCTAGAGCCCAGCACATTCTCTTGGTTTTTACACATGAAAACTCTGCTAGAGCATTCTGGGCCTGAATATTTGGACCAAGGAGAAAACACATATTTACCTGCCCAAGAGTAATGTTATTTTTCTGTTATGGTCATTTATCTTTACAAGTTAACATCCTTCTCATGCAAGCATGGTTCCTCATGCAGCAGTTTACTGACATTCATATCCTGACAGACAAGTCTTTCATGAAGCACTGCATAAGCAACTTTAAATGCAAACTATCTTGACCTCAAGAGTTCATCTTGGAAAAGGGTTTTTAAGGAACCTTAATTAAGTACTCAGTTGCTGTGTGTAGGTGGCAATTATACAATTCAATATTTGAGTTGCTTGGAGGATAAGACAGACAATATTGTAAAAACAAACTAACTCATAAAAATATTTCATAGATTTGCTCAAACTCTGGAAAAAAAACCCTACAAAGAGTTACAATTGTGATACTAGTGATGACTGCTGATAACAACATTTCTAGTTTGCTTAAGTGAGCTATTTTCAAATGAGAGAAAATAATTAAACTATATGGATAAAAGATGCCTTCAGAATAGATTAGTCTTCAGTTCACCTGAAATGCACAGTGACTAGATCTCTACTAGAATAACCTGGAATGTATGGTGAAGGCCTCTGTGAGCCCATGGACTAAGCAGGAACAGTGACAAGTCATATATAAAAGTTTCACAAAAAATAGTTAAAACAGGTGGCTGGTACAGACTCTCAAGTTCTGTGTGACAATCAAAAGAGGACATCAATAAATCAGTAACTCCCTCTTACTATTCTCTTGTTAAATGTACTGTCCTATAATGCCTTTCCTTCTACTTAAAACACTTCATCTAACATCATACAAAATTATATATGAGCAGTGATTTGTTCTGCCTCCAGAGGCATCCTCTGGTTTTAGTTTTCCCATTTGCCATTTCTAAATTTTGTCCTGAATATGCAATCAACAACTGAATTGGCTGTAGCAAGACAAAGTGTTATGCCCACTTCCTCTTCACTTTGGACTATTTTTATCCTTCTAACATGAACTTTAACCCTTATTTTTCCACTGGGTCTTCCTGTACCTTTCATTTTCAGCTCCCCATTTCAAGGACTCTTCACTTTCCTTTGAACTTTGTCTTGTCTTCTGCTTTAATAATGGTCTTTATTTTCTACCATGTGCTTCACTTGTCATTTCTCAGAGAAAAGACGAAAAAACCCTCAAGGTCACTTTGTCAAAGAATCGTAGTGGGTGTGCATAGGAGCTTAACTTTCAGCGAAATAAATCATTTGTATGTATCATTGCTCCCAAGACAAATAGAATACTAATTCTGATTTTTCAAAATGGTTTATAATTTTCTTGACCACTGCATTAATTTCTCCATTTCAGACCTCTGTAAATGCAACTGAAAGGGAAGCAGTAACATCTGAAACCAGGTAAGGGTTTTTGAGGATGACCAGTTGGTCATTTACTTGATCAAAATATTCAGTAATTGGCTTGACTGGAGGATAGGACTGAAAATGTCAGGACTTCAGGAAATTATCCGATCTAATTTTGACATAATATTTCTTTCTTTGATGTACATGTCTAACTACAACCATGTACTTCTGCTTATTTTGCTTATTTTTTATCGACAATAATACCCAAGGACTGAAGGCCAGTATTAAAAGTCTGGTTCCAGACAATGCTACTTTTTTGTTGCTTTCCTGACATTCAGTGGTTAATTACTCAGTTTTGGCAGTGACCCTCCATTGCTGAACGGATTGAAGGTGTTAGAAAGCACGTGAGGAGAGAGATGGGCAGTTTCTCTATGTCTATTATACTATTTGTTGCAATGTTTTCTATTAGTCTTCAGTTGTTTCCTTTATTTCTTCTTAGATCTCTCTTTAAGTAGGAGATGTTTTCATATGTTTGATGTTGATTGTCCAGAAAGTTCCAGAAAAGTCTCAGAAGACAATTCATAAATGTCTTAAGCAAATGATCAGGGTGTATCTTTGGGTTTGTACAGAGCTACCTACTTCTCTGGACTTTTATGAGGTTTACAGATAAATTGAAGCCTGGCATAAGTAGCAGTGAATTAAGTGCCCTGAGTGTGGCTTTTAAAGTTTGATTAATTAATATCAATAAAGCATTTTGCACTAGTCAGGCTAAAGGTCTGTAAGCGCACAGAACAATACAGAGTAATTATTAATCCTGTATCTCACTGTGTGGGAGTACTGGTAGAGCAGCTTAGTCCAGCTACTATAAATTACAGAGCCTCAGCCTTCTAAAGCCACCTCCCTCTGCCACAGCTCCATTAGCTTTGCTGTTCTTTTCTTGGAATGTATTTGCAAGTTTGATGAAGTTTAAAAATGAGGGGCTATACAGCTGTGTGCTTTGACACACAGAAGATATTTCAGCTGCTGTGATGACAGCGTGCCATACTGATGAAATAATGCTGCAGTCGCTTAATAACACGGAAGGAACAGATACAACCTAAACATGCAAATATGGTAATTACCAACGTCAAACACAATTATCTCATGTGCTAGTACTCATAATGGGAACAATATTTCTGCACTGCTTTTTCCAAGACTCGTTTGCAAAACACTCACTCTGTTTCCTTCCTTGTAAAAATTTGTCTTTCCCACAAAATTTCATTTTCTGTAATGATACAAAGCCCACTGGTTCAGTGACCTTGGCAGCTCCTTCACAGGATATATAACTTATGTCTTTCCACCTCTATGTGAACCATGTGGCTCAGCTCCCACAAGCTGATCAGAGAAACGTGCTTTAGTTCCACACAAGCATGGTTGAGGATGCAATTACTGTAACTGGTTTTCCTAGCTGTCTGCTGTAAGAGCAAGAGGTCGTATCCTCTGTGGCTCTAAAACCAGCTTCTAGATTCATAATAACACTAGGATGATTTATGCTAGGATACAGTTTGTGTCAGCTTGTATGTCTATATAAGATTTGTTTGTATAATAGCACTCCTCTGAGATTTTACTCTTTAAAATAGTTATGCCTGTTTGGTACATCTTTCTCTTCTGCTATGATAATGCACTGGTTACTGCCCAGAGTTAAAGAGCTAAGGGACTATTGTTAAGTGAATACAGTCATCTAGTAAGCAAATTTAATAGATTTGTTTTAGAGATTTGAGAGAAGTAAGTTCAATTTTTCCTTCATTTTGCATAGAAACAAAGACTAACTTTCTTCAAGTTTCATAGAATTACGTATTGGATGAGATCCAGTGGTTCCTTTTTCCAGATAATCCCTGACAACGAAGTAAAAAAATATGAAATATCATCAGAAACATTGCTGTAAAAACTGTGAAGGTTCCTCAGAAGCAGGAGAGAATCACAAATCAGAATGAAAGGGTTTCTGTGAGATTTTTTGCCTCATTTCTGCAGATGTCATTTTGGTCAGAACATTTCAGGTAAGAGCTGGATTCCTGCATGCATGTCGGCAACCAACTTCTGCACTCAGTGGCAATTTACACATAAATCATTCCTATATTTCCCATACCTGGGCAGCTCCATCTCAGCTTTCTTTGGGGGTCCTATGTTAAGACAGAGTTGCTAAAGTAAGCCTAAGAAAGAGGTTTTCAAACTACTCTTTCCCAAGTACATCTGAAAGGATCAAACTTAGATCTATAATTATTCCCTTTTGGGGAATGGTTTTTATATCTTACACTTCAACTTCTTATATAATTTCTTATGCTTCAACGTAGACATAAAAATTACTTAGAGTGGCTTGCTTCATGTTTTGTTCCAAGTGTCAAGATAGGATTGGCTTGGAAAGTGGACAAGTAATCATCTGTTACATAGTTCAATGAATTAATAGCGACAGCAGAAGAGATGCTTTGTCCATTGAGAAGTGGCGATCAGCTACTAGAAGAGTTATTAAAGAGCATTTGTCATCTCCTGCTAGTCAGGTCTTTGCTGCTGTTGTTGCAGGTGGGAATATATGAAAAATCATCAGCTATGTCTGTGAAAAGTGGCTCTCACAAACTGTTGATGTTCTCTTACTTCCAGGCTCTGGAAGCTTTGTCAGTGTCTCCACTGAGGTCCCACTTGTCACAGGCCACATGGCAAGACAAGGTACTTCCCTAGCTACCAGTTCCAGCAACTTTCAGAATAACTACCTTGCTGATTTTGCAGTTTGATCAAATATTAGTGTACTTTGTAATTTCGTTCTGGAAATAACATATGCATGGGTTTATGGATCAGTGACAATTTCAAAAACCATTATTATATACGTTTAGACATGACCAGAATCTGATGACCATTTGTATTCTGTAATCCATTTCTTTGTGGCACCCAAGATCCATGCGGTGCGTTAGTAAATAATGAAAATGGCAACAATTGCAGATCATTAATAATTACATAGACAACAAAACTCATCAACCTTTCATAGATACTTGCTGAGATGGATTTTTAGTCTTTCAGCTCCTTTTTTGCAGCTATATTCTAGGAAACCCATAGTTTTCATAGCATTAGCCCTATTAAACTCTAAAAGTCTGTGGCTCCATGAAATGAATTGAATGAGTGCAAGACCCACTCACATGAAAAGAAAGAGCTTTTCCATCATGAGACCAGAATTTGACCCCATTTTTTGACTCAGAACTGCTTTGTCACAATTTATAGCAGACAGAGCCATAGTGAGGTGTGTTGAAAGCAATACTTTCCCTTATAAGGGCTTGAGGGGCACAAGAGACAACTGAGATGTGAACAGGGCAATGCCAGAAAGTGCTGTCAGCAAATGCAATATACTGCTTTGAAACTAAAGTGGTGTCAAGGACTGAGGGTTTGGAGTCCCCAGGCACCATCACTCAGGACACAGTCAGGGTCATTGCCTGGAAGGGGAAGCTTTGAGCCAGGATAGGATTTTATTCAACATTAGCAATAACAAGAGGGAACAGTGCATGACCACATATACTATAGAGCCTCAGTATCACTTTTAGGCCAATTTTCATCACAATTTTTGGCTTAAGCCCTGCAGATAACCCTATTGAAGAAAGAACCCTGTGTCCCTTTGAAATTACTGATACTGAACCCACAATAAATATATCTAGTGTAAGTCTTCAGCCACTAACCTGAAGCTGATTCTTCAAAGGTGACCCTCAGCATTGTCACTGTACATCAAAGACATAGTAAGAAGCATTAAACGTAGCATATTTCAATTTCCTATGCAAATATTTGAAAACAGACATGCTTGCCTGGGGCCTTACTGAAAGTAGAAATAAAATATTTTAAGTTTGGAAGAGATTCACTTTGAATTTATAGATTTTTTTTTATTTTCTTATGCAGAGGTTACTCAAGGCTCAAGGAGACATTAATTGAAATTCATTTAACACTTCATTCTTTCAGGCCAATAGGATTCCTCACACTATATATAGTTAGAAACACTTTGGGTGTGGTTTTTTTCTGTGTTTTAAGCTCTTCCTTTTATTTTCCTGTAATAATACATTTCTCCTACACCAGTGTGGAAAATTTCTTTAGAACCAGACTCTCAGTAAGCTTAGTAGAAATTTATTTCCTGAGTAGGATGTTACAAATGGTACCACACTGCATCTCACAATATCTGTTTTCATATCACTTTCTCATGTCAACTATAGTGTAGTTCATCTGAAGAAATTTTGACATTTCCATCTAGAACCTTTTTCTAGTCTCTGAAGAGATATAAATTCTTGTAGGGTCTGAATTTACGCTTTTAAAGTAGGTCATGGAAATTGTACTTATTCACGCATGCCCCTTCTCTCAGGTGACTACAAAGAAATCACGGGTGACTAGCACAGCTGGAGGCATCTACATTGAAGACCTCTAAAGCTGGATGAGATGAATCTCACCTCTGATCTCTAATAAAACCAAATAGTTAGCAACCGTGGAATTTCAGATTCTCACTTGTTCGGCCACCTGTTCAGTTACCTGAGTTACCTGAGTCTTTGCATACCATAAATATATCATCAATGACTTTTTACAACATTTGGGACAAATATAGTTATACTATAGCCTGCAATGAAAAAGAATGGTTTTACTACTTTTACTCAAGTAAAAGACTAAATTCCCTCTTTTGTTATGAGGACCTATAACTGTTTAGCTGAACATGAGAACACTGATACTCTCTGATCCTTTTGCTGCAGCTGAGCAACAGACTAGGAAGCCCTGATGTGGAATTCACAGGAGTCCTAAGAGCTATTTAGAAGCAGGATTTTCATTTAAATTTCCTAAGAAAAAAAAAAAAAAGGAAAAAAAAAAAAAACCCTCAAAAATCAGAAACCAGGGTAAGGGAAGAAGGAAAAAAAAATATTATTTTGCAGAAGTTGGGATCCAAGCAGAGACATGGCCTACTTTCATTATTTAATAGCCAGGAGAAGAATTTCCTCCCTCCTTTTTCTTTTATTAAATGAGTCCACCCCTCCCCTCCCCACACCGACCCTCTCCCCCCCACACGCACTATTTTCTGCAGAAATTATTTATTGCCTAGAGAATAAGGTTGTTAGCTAAAAATTAAGTATCAAAAGTTGACACACTGTTGAACTGTTTCTCTTTATCCATGCATTTTATGAAGATTCAGTTTTATTTAGGGAAAAGGATAAGCAGTCCAGCAGGGTGATAGATCCTGTTCAGCTATTCGTGGAATATCATTATTATTGCTTATCTTTCATTAAGTGGGCTATGCTAATCTTGAGTTCCCAGGCAGGGTAGAGTATCTCTACAGACACCTTTACAAATGCTGAGTTAAAAAAGAGGATGGGAACACCTGAAGTCCTTTGGTGCTTGAGCTTTCACTCCTAGGAGATTTTACCTAGGAAATTTACCTAGGAGATTATAACCTCAATGGTTTGTGTGATCCAGATATATCTGTTCTTACAAGAGAAAGTGCTCTTTGAAATAATTTAGCCTGTAGACTACTAAGTGGTGACCATATCAACAATATGAGTTAGCTTCCAACTAGACACATTCTCTGAAAGAGAAGCTCTAGAGTACATTGCCACTCCCCTAAGTCATAGAATCATAGAAACATAGAATATGTTGAGTTAGAAGAGACCTCAAGTCCAATTCCCCTTCAATAAGCAGAGACATCTTCCACTAGATCAGGTTGCTCAGTCCCATCGAACCTGGCCTTGAATGTTTCCAGTGATGGGACAGCTACAACCTCTCTGGGCAACATGTTCCAGTGTTTCATTCACCACACTCACTGTAAAAAATGTCTTCCTTACATCTAGTTCATTTCCCAGCCTGCAGTGACACTGGGGGTTGCTCCAACCCAAGTGCAGAACTTTGCTCTTTGCCTTATTGAACCTCATGGGTTTCATATGGACCCACTTCTCAAGCTTGCTCAGGTCCCTCTGAATGCCATGCTGTCCCTCAGGAGTGATAATTGCCCCATTCAGTTTGGTGTCATCTGCAAACTTGATGAGAGTGTATTCAATCCCACTATGTCACTGATGAAGATACAGACCTCACTGGTTTCTATCTCGATATTCATCCGTTGACCAATATACTCTGGATGTGACCATCCAACCATTCAAGTCACCTAAGTCTCCTTCATATAATTCATGCCTGCTGGTGAAAATAGAATCATAAAATCATAGAATTATAGAATAGTTAGGGTTGGGAAGGACCTTAAGATCATTTAGTTCCAACCCCCCTTCTGAGGGCAGGGACACCTCACACTATACCATGTCATCCAAGACTCTGTCCAACCTGGTCTTGAACACTGCCAGGGTTGGAGCACCCATAACTCCTTTGGGCAACCCATTCCAGTGCCTCACCAGCCTCTTTGTCTTTTGTTTTCATCATCTGAATATTTTGGTCTTTCTGTCCATTAACAGTCACTAGTCATCTGAGGAGTGGGAGAAGAAGGGAAAAGGATTTTTAAAGATACAGATATGTTACTACTGATCATGCTTCCAAACTGACAAAGTTCCCAAGTTCAGTACCATGTACTAGATTGCAAGACAGCAATGCACCATGAATTACTGTACTTATGACATGCAATACAATGTATGGGCTATTTAGCAAAATTTCTGTGACAAGTACACAAGAATTATTGAAAAAATACCACCCCATTAGGTATCAAATTCAATGGAAATTTATAGCCACCTCGGTTTCCACACCTGCAGGGATTAGTGTCAACAATATATTTCCTCTCCTCCCCCTATGTTGAATACTTCATGCCTGTATTCATACAATGAAGTAAACAGCATTCATCCATTAGGGAAATGTGTGTGTGTTGAGAACAAAGCGGTTTGGTTTTAGGTTTTTTTTCAGTGTTGTATGTCTGTGCATAGGTTTCCCATGGGACAATGCAGATAAAGGCTAATTTGTAAAAAAGCCTGAAATGGGGAACAGTAAAGGGAAGCTTACTGCAATTTATGTGGTGGAAAGGCTTCTATCCTAGATTAAATAGGAACTCAACATCCCTGTAAACATGATGTTTGATGTTTGTATCAGAAATAGGTGATTTTCCCCACCTGTGTTTCTACTAACATCTGAAAGAACTTGCAAATAAATGTAGCCCACACAATAACAGTGCGTCACCTTTGTAAATCAAACATTACACAAACTAGAAAATAGGAAGACCAAAAAAAAAAAAGAGAGTAGGTAATTGAGCAGCTAATTATGCTTGAAAAACTCCCCGGCCAGCATATGTTAATTTTTTTCATTAGGAGGCTGAGCTGGAGTTTAGAAACTTTTCCTCTAATAGCTAATATTCTGAACCTCAAAGATAACTGAAGCTTGACATTTAGAAGATAAATTTAGGCTGCTAAATCCATCTGGATGCTCCTAAATCCAGCATTTAGATTCTCAAAGACCCTTACTTAGTTACTACTGAAAGATTTTTGGCTTTAGGTTTCTTCAATGTAGCCTAAAAGCAAATCACTACCAGGTATTCTCAGAATTGCCTATGGTCCTGGTATTTTAGAAGGACAGGTAGGGTTTGAGTGTTTTGAGGACCTAGATACTATGCCCAACAACTTCTTAGCAGAGCCCACACTCAGGCGTCATGAGATGCTCCTGCATCGTTAGATTCTACATCTCCCATACCTGAGGAAATACAACATAGTTCCTCTTCATTTTTACTATTTTTATTATGTTTAATATTTACCTGAGGAATTTTTCCTTCTTATTTTCTTCTTTTCTCCTTTTCTTTCTTTCTTCTTCTTTTCTTGAGTGGATTTGAAAGCAGATCTCCTATGTGGATACTCTAATCACCAAACTAGGATAGTCTGTGTAAAGCTCACTCAACCCCTACTGCTACAGTTCTGCTTTGCGTAAGACAATTTGATCAGAAGTTAGGATTGAAGAATGAAAGGGATAGGGTTGACTGAGGGAAATGCGACTTTGAAAACTTGTTTTGGGAGATCCATTTCAGTGCTGAAAAACCTTGGAGTCTAGGTCTGGTTTTATCTGAAAACAGCATTGGTATCTCAGAACTCTGTAAAAACAAGCTAATAGTAATTCTTAATAAGTTATCAACGTAAACATGCTGCAGGCTGTGAGATGTCCAGGAGCTCTTGTGGTTGGCTACCTTTGAGGGAGAAAACCTAAACAAAACAAAAGCCCAACTACCCGTCTAGGAAATGTAGACACAGATAGATCTGAGATGTGATCGGGCTAACACTGATTATTATATATGTGCCTCTCTATGGTACTACACTGAAAAATGGGTCTGATTATGTTCTGTTTTCCTCTGAGTAAGCTCTGACTTACTTGGATAGAAAAAGAAGAAATTAATCTCAATGTTCTTCCAAGGTGACCCATTGATTTTGGGCATGTATGTCTAATAGCTTTTCCAGGCTTTAGTATTTTTTTCACATCACACTCTTCTTCTAATGTTATGACTCTAGTTTCTGTGAAGGTAATATTGTAAAAGGAATTTATTTTTATCCTTGAACATGAAATAAAAATGCAGCATAAAAACACTAATTCTGTTCTTATAGAATGCTTGAATCACTGTACCATGTTTTGTTCTACATAACACTGGTCTGTCGGTTATATGACCTGAGTCTTCCAAGATGACTATAACCAGAAGATGCAGATGTTAGCCCCAAAGGGGAATATACTACAATGACAGGAAAATAAATTAATTTACCAGACAATACAACAGAATTTATTTCCCCCAGAGAGTATATTTTCAGTGAAGATTTTAATAAGCTTGTCTCATACAAGAATTCCCAGTACCACTTTCAATCTGACTTCAAACATATAACAACCTCAGAATATAAATGATAGTTTACCTAATGTAACTTGGAAATTCAGCTCAGACTCAAGGCTACAGATTAGTGTTCTCATTTGCAAAAGATGGTGGCTCTGTATCTGACATATTTTGAGACAGACTATTTATGTACTTCTTGTGTCCCAGACTCAGGTTTATTTTTGTCTCTTCTTCTGTTCCCTTCCTGTAGTAAATGATTCAGCTTACTATAAGCCTTGTGAGGCCTGAATGAATCATCAGAATTAAGCTTTGTAACATAACTAACTCAATAAATAAATAAAGAAAACTATTTCTGACAATGGAGCACTTGCTGGAAGGCAGTAAATAGCAGCAGCCGATCCACTGAGTCCATTTGGTAAAAGAAAGAAATTTCTCTTTAATACAAAGGTTATTTCTCTCTGTCTGGAGACTGCCCCAAATCCAGCTGGAAGTAGGCTGTCATTTACCATCATCTATGATTGCATAGTCATAGAATACCCCTGAGATACTTGAAGTGGCAAGAGGATGTCTTCTTGTTAGCAACACACCACATATACTGTTTTGATAACACTTCCTAGTATTTAAGCTGAAAGTAACCAAGTTCAGAATCTAGAAAGCTCAGACTTTGCCACTATTAATTCAGGTGTATCCATTAAGAAAAAACAACAAATTGCCCTTTTCTGTGGTTATAATACATACTTCAGATTGCATCTCACGTTTTGGAGGAGCAGGTTTGATTTTTTTGCACTTTACAATTAGCCTAAGTCCCTTCTGATGGCTTTAACCCTTTTACCTCTGTTTTTCACAACTAATGAGTGCCAAACCATAAATAGCAGAATCCCTGACTGAAAGCACAGTTGAAATAGGAGCATACAACGAATATACGTTTGGTTTTGCTGAATGACTTTTACCATAAAACTGAAAACATGCTGTTGGAGAAGAAAAAGAGAAAGACTTAGGAAGGATAGGAAAAGCAAAAGCCCTTTTGTGGGTGAGTGTGTAAGTCACAGGGTTAAGGAAAAAACTCACCATGAAAAAATCCATAAAACTAATAACTTGCTTGAAAAGATTAATTTGACCTAGATATATTTCATGAAGCAAAATATGTTCATTCGATATTCCGATCCCTGAAGGCTAATAAGAAGTATTCATTAAGTTACCCGCAGAGGCACCTAAAGATGAATGTGCAGAGAACAGAGCTGACTAAGCTGCTGTTTTGTAATCTTATCTGTTCTAACAATCATCCTGCAGATGATCATTACAGAATCAGAGAAAAAAATATCATAGAATAATAAAGTGAGATGCCTCAATTTCAGACAGTGAGAACTGTGTATTGATATTGGAGCTTCCTATAAAGAAGTTCCTATGGAACTCCTATAGAATTTGCTATAAAAAGTTTGGTGTTTTTTTGGGGGAAATGCTGTGATATAATTGCAGGATATGAGTGATAGAAATTCCTGACAATGCAGCAAGGAAGATGCCCAGTAGTCTTTCTATTTTTTTTGTGCTATTTAAACATACTTTATACAAGTTTGTTATGTGCTGCATTTTTTTTTTTTGGTGGTACCATTCCTGAAACTATGATAAAAACAGAGAAAAGCAATCCAAAACCATCTAAAAGCAGTTGCATTGCTATCAAATTCGCTGCTGTTATAAGTGAAATTGTTCATTTATTTACAAAGTTTATCAGTTACAATGTACTTAGTTGGCTTCAACAGTAGAAAAGACACTTTATCTTCTTGTCCAGTTGTGTTCTTCCACCAGCACATCCTGATGGAGGACTTACTTGTAGCTGGATGAAAATGTTGTTTCTATCAGAGGAATTTAATCAGTACGATACGGAAACCTGGTCCAATGCCATCCTCGCTCCTTGCACTGATATCAGACACAGAGCACGCAGTAGGTAACATCAGTCAATGTGGTAAAATACCTGCAGCTCTTCCTGCCTCAGAGCAGGAACTGGCTTCGGTTTTGCTCTAGCAACCAAATATTATGAGGATGCAGCGTTTGTTTTCCCTATCTGTAATTCATTGTGCAGAAATTTGTCCTAATGAATAAGTATCACTTTGACCATATAACGCTGTAATGAATATTTCAGCACTGCCGAGACCTTTGCATAGGAGTGGGCATCATACGTCAATAGTCCTGCATGCCCCAGATCCTGGTTGCCTTACCACTCCCTTTGAGCGCTCACCTCCGCACATGATGGGTTATGAAAAAGGTAATGAGGAACGTAGGCTGCAACTGTATCCTACATCATTTATTTGGGATATTAGTTTTATCAAGCTCTTACCTCTTTTTTTCTGACTTTAAAATCTCAGTTGCTCAGTGCTTTCCTTTTTTGAAGCTGGCTTTAAAAATGGTAGCAGTTACAGTTAAAAAACAACCAAATAATTAAGCAAACTGACAAATCCAGCAATAAATCCCACTCTCTTGCTCTGTCAGTCTTGTTAATTGCCACTTTATTTAATACCTTCCTCTTCTGCTAAAGGTTATTAAGAAGGATGTTGAAGCCAGACACACTTTCAAGCTGCTATTTTATTAGACAGAGATAACATTGTGCAATTTCCATCTACGCTCTCACACGAGGGACTCCCTCTACTCACTGGTCCATAATGACTGACCTACATATCTCTGCTGACCACGTTTTTTCTGGATGACTGCATTACCCAGCAGAATTTGACTTCCTTCACTATATTAATTTGTCACAGCAATTAAACTCATGTGTTGATTTATTGACTGCAGTCCTGATGTGAAATGTACATGGAATGCACGTGACTCATTCTTTTCTTTCTGACATTACACCACTTCTGTCCAACTTGCATTTGGTTGGCTTCAGGTTGCTTTTAACTTGCCTAGAATTACTTTTTGTATTCTAGAGACAAATAATAACCACATCACTTCATTTTGACATATTTCTTTCTTTCCCTTTCTTACTCTTTCTCCTTTATTAACTTGATGTTGTTCATCATGTCTTCCATTTTCTGACTGGTCTGGACTTTATTCCATCCCTCTACAGGGATCTATGAGCTATAGTGTGCATGCCATAGTCATGTGAAGCAGAACTAAGAATATCGATTTTATGAAAACGAATGAAATATTCAGCCTTCACCTCTCTGAACTTAAAATAGGGAAAAAACACAATTTTACCTTATGGTGCTTTTAAGTCACCGATCTTTGCTGCATGGGCAATGACCAGTAGGAGGGAATGTGC
>JBCJKH010050407.1:0-10440 GCA_039877255.1 Loriculus beryllinus | reverse complement strand
GTAGCTGTGCCTGGGATTGCTCCGACTCAGGTGTAGGACCTTGCATTTGTCATGGTTAAACTTCATGAGGTTGGCATCAATCCACCTTACAATCATGTCGAGGTTCATTATTTGCCTCAGTGGGTTTCAGGTTTCTCTCAATTTTATTTTTTTTTTCTTTTCATGTACAGCTTATTCTTTAGAAAAAATATCGCTCAAATATCCCCCAAAAAATATCCCTCATACAGCAAAGCTATGCTTTTCCCTTTTGCTTAAATAAGCTTGCCATTTATATCTTTTGTCACTGTGTACATTAGAAAATGAGTGGCTTTTTGTAGGCAGTAGCTTGTTTGTCTAGCTGAGGTCCTCTAAAATTTCAGCCCCATTAGCTGCTTCTGCTTATTCAAGGTTTCTCAGATTTGCACATTGATTTCAAAGTGCATGAATTAATCTTTTTTTTTTTTTTTTTAATTCTGAGACCATAGTTTGAGTTCACTTAAGCTGCTAAAACTACAGAATATCCTGTTATTAATGATTTTAAAACTTTCTCAGCAGCTCAACTGCAAGAGCCATAATAAAACAGTGGGAAAACCTGCAGTTGGTGATGTAGAATTTTACAGACAAAGCAGCATGCCTATATGAAACACATGATGTATTTAATATTTTGTTTGCTAACGGTTTTATTGCTTATTTTCTTACTTCAATCAAATAATAAAACACTAAAATGCATATAAGAAAATATCCAACATACAGATTTTCATTTTAGTATTAAAATCCTCATGTATATATGATCTGCTCTAAGAGTTGCAGTCATGCACCAAGGAAAACAGAATTTGGTTACAGTCAACTCTGTCTCATTTCATCTGTATCCACAATGAAGGGACAACGACATCTTGTCATTTCAGGCATTTCAGGGTTAATCCTCTCCAACTTTCTTTGCTATTTTAGAGGGAAGGCTCAGACCTACTTTAAATGCAGCGGAAGAACTACATGACTATGTATTCTAGCGAGGTTCTCAGGGAGAGATTTGGTCCTTTAGGCATATCAAGAGAGCCTGTAGGCTAAAACTGAACACAGGTAAATATTATAACACTTCTTTTTTTAACTAGGTCACTATTTCATTTCACTACTTGTGTTAATTTATTTCAAATTCTGTATTTTGGTATTGAATTTTTCTTGAAATAGTACCATATATGATCCAAAAACTTTTAAATTTCAACTACACTTGAATTTTACCACTAGATACAAACCCAATCCTTTCTTGTTTTCTTTCAGTTCCTATATTAGTTTGTTGCCTCTCATCAAAGGAGTGGCTCTAGTTTGGATGTGGCCAGACTCTAGTAAGAATCAGACACAGGAGAAATCCAGGATGGTAACCTACTGTTAGCCTATGTACTTAGTAGTGCCTGACTGCAAGTAGTCTTTTTGGACATCTTTAATATATCTCAAAATGTACTAACATGACAAGTTCTTGAGAGTGTTCAGTTTAGCTTTTGATTACTCAATGTATCAGATGTTCTTCCTCCCCAGAAATCGCCTATTATCCCTTTCACTTTATCTCACTTACACTAAAAAGCCCCTCAGGTAAAGGCTCAAACTAGTTTTCTGAACAGCACCAAGTTCTAGTATAGTTCTTGTGTGGCCAGTACTCCATTTTCAGCCCGTCATCCTTTGACTGACAAGCTCCTTTATTTCCTTTCCAAGAATCCAGAAATAGTTAACTGAAGGACTCCCTTTCTGGCTCCTTGCCTGTTTGCCCCTAACTAAAGATCTGATTCTTCATGCTGAATAGTTCCTTGTACTCTGTACTGCCTTTTAATTATCTTTTGATTGACTCCCATCTCTGCCAGGCACTCTTCTCCATTCACTCTTTCAAAACTTAACTTCAGCTTATATCAGACTCTCTTTCATTAATGACTGTCACTGGGTCTATGCAGGTAGCTTGTCAAAGCTCTTGTCTTCTCAGACTACATCACGTGTACATGTCTCAAATGAATTTCATTCCCATTTGAGATCTTGCCAAGAGGATACGGCATATTTCTGTGAGTTGCTGTGGACACAAGCCGTTATTTCAAATACAAGTAGTCATTTGCTTTACTATATCTTTTAATTAGTATGCAATTAACCTGGATCTGTCATCACTACATAGCTATTATTATTAATTATTCCATGATAGCCAGGGCAGCTGGGTTTCCTCAAATAGCACTAACAGTGGATTTCCAAGCGTGTCAAAAAGACAGACTGTTCCCAGATTGTTGATGTTCTCTGACCTTTGGGGAAGCCTAATTAGAATAGCTGGAGAATTTCAAATGGGAAGAAAGAGGGTAGCAATTTATAATTAAGCATAAACACTTGGCTCCAGAAAAAGTTCAAAGGAAGTTTGATTAGAATTCCTTGGTGGTGATTTACCATGCACTTCACCAAAATGCTCTATACATTGAAGATAAACCTGTTAGAATATCATATATAATAAAAAAAATGGGAGTCACAACTGTGAAAATGCATCCTAACAGCAGATTCTGTATTGTACCAATGATCACTCACTATTTGCCTCTTTTCACATTGAGTACTTTGGTTTCAGAGGCAAAGTGTTCAGAAGCAGGGGGAACCAGCAATGCTTTGTTTCCCTCTTGGATCCATATCTTGTCTGGAGAAAGGAGTTAGAAAAGTTGCTGTTTGGCTCCATATTTAAATTATATCTTATATATCACTGAAATAATTATGCAGAATACCAAATCTATATCTTGATCCAGATGTAGAGCTTTGGTCTGAAATTATTAGTGTGGAAGTTAAACACTATCTCTACTTCCCTGGATATATTTAGTAGGAAATAATGAATTGCTGACTATTCAGAAAAAATTCCTTACACTGTACATAAGTTCATAACAAGAAAACAGCAAATACATGGAATTGACGTGCAAGAGAGTGGGAGAAAGGGGGGAGAGGAGGGGATGAAAGTTTCTAATGCTGTCTCTATCATTTTCATCCACAGGGAAGGATCTGTGTCTCAGACCTTTGGCTTTGAGTTTAAGGGTTTGTAGTCAGAAAAAGCAGGTTGAGACTGTGAGAATATGGCAAGGCTGTGAGCTCAGCAGTGTGCAGCTATACCTTGACTTAGCTGAAATCATTACAGCCGTATTAGGCTCATGCTCTACCAACACTTGCTAGTCCTTCTCAGAGGCACGCACAATTAACCTAGCTTTAACCTCGTTCCTTAGAGAGCCCTACCTCTGCACTGCACCTCATTGTGGATATGTGCCCTCTCTCCAGCAGTGAGCTCATCTATCCCTGACACAGCATTGCCTGAGTGTGGAGACATGCTTAGCTGTCATTAGTTACCATTTCCAGCACACCACTCATTTTTTTGCTCATTGGTCATGTCAGTTAACAGTCTGCAGAGGTCCCTTCATTAGTGATGTTTCTTCTCCTTTGTGTCATCTCCAGCATAGGGCTAAGAAGAATGAAAGAAAATCGGTGCAAGTTCAGCAACATAACAGGGGCTCCCCTTCCCACTTTTTGAAGCATGGATTCAACCAATTTATTCTCCTAAATTAAGACAGTAAGTGAGAAAAGCAGGTTTTCCAGCTGAACTAGGAATGGACTGGCTTTAAACATCTCAGCACATCAATGTATAATGATACTCAAGTTTTTATGAAAGATGTGAGAAGCAGTGACTAAGCTTCAAAACAGTTGTTACCACCATAGCAGCATTAATGTTATGCAGATGGGATATGTATCTAACAAATTAATTATATTGAGAAGCAATTGTTGTTTTATTAAGAAATTGAAGGCATTATGTATTATTGTATTAATAAAATATTATAATTTTTTGCTTGAAAATGTAGACCTTTTTTTTAATAAACAGCAGGAAATGAAGCAAGAATCAGGCAATACACTAGGAAAATGTTCTGTACTGAAGATGGGTTTTCCTGGAAAGCAGTGTCAATTCTTGCTATTCTCTTTGTTGGCTGAGAAGACAGGCTGCTTAACATGAGAGTCTGTACTTTAGATGGTACTGCAAACATGTTTTTTGTTTAACCTTTTTTATAAACATGAGGACGTGGGAAAGGGAGAAAAATAATAATTTACAGTTCTGCAGTGCCATTTTAAACTATTAGAACTGTGTGCTAAGTAAATGTAAGTTAAAGCCCTAAGATATTTTCGTTTGCAAGGTCAGAAAGCCAAGTATTGAATATTGAAGATATATGTGAAAAACCTGACACAGTATGATAATCTGTATGAATTCTTGTCTCTTTTTCGTTCACATCGCTGTACTGATCTATTTCTAAAGAATTACTGCTACCTCTCAAATAAGTCCATGAGATATGTTTGGGAAAAAAAAAAAAAAAAAAATAAGAAACAAAACGGAAACCAACAAAACTGTTGATACTTTTTTTTCCTCATTTTTCTGGATGACTATGGTATGAGAAACATGTTCTTAATTATTTTGTTCCCAAATAGTTTCTTTTAATCTGCCTCACTATTTAAGCAAAGTTTTCATTCGCAACACGGTAAAAGAATGAGGAAGGGGTTCAAGAATGTGCTTTTAAAAAGTCAGTCATTTAGTGTGAATCTGCTTAAAAAATATATATATATATATTTAAAGGTTTCAGAAAAAGTGTGGTTTTTATTTCTGGAAATACTTTTTCTTCCAGAACCTGTATAGGTCCTCTAGTTATATTCCAAGGTCATGTTTATCCATCAGGATCTGATTTCACATCTTAATGGACATGATTTTGATAGTAAATCCCTGAAGACAAGCACTGGCATTTGTGTCAGTGTTGAAATTAGAGGATAGTGTGCTATTTTTCTCTTGCAGTTTCTGATAAACCTGGCAACAAAGCATTTAAGTCCATCTAAATCTCTAGTGTTGTATCCTCAGAGACAGAACCACAACAATCTTTTGGCAGAAAAAGATAATAAAAAATAAACAAAAATCTGTAATTCAGCTTTGAAAGTAATATCACAATATGATCTTAGGAAGAAGTCTTGCAAATCTGCTTATCTGCTAAGTCATTGTTTTTTTCTTTTCTGAAAGGGGATTTATTACGTGGTTTGTCTCATTACCTAATGTTCTTTCATGACTCAGTGGTCAAAACCCAGATCATTCTGCTTTCATGAAAGCACCAAAAAGAGTATGGGAGAGGGGACATTCAGAGAAAAGTGCATGCTCATGTACGAAATAATTTGCTTGTTCTAGAGCATTGAATGTGCTTTTACCTGTAAAAAGTGGAGTTCTAGTTCACCTTCAAAATGTTCAATGTTGCAAGAGACTTGAGCTGCCTCTTGGTTTGTATTTTTTGTTTTCATTTCACCAGCTCTCCCTTTAAGTGTTCTTAGTAGTGTAGTCCCATACCAAGTTTGCTGTCAAGGCTGTAAAGTGGCAATGTTTTTACCTTGAAGTTGACTCATCTTCAACCTATACCATCTTTGCCCCTTTTAGTGCATGGATTCCAGACTCAGGAATCACCTCCTCATCTCTTGTTTCTTCAGAACATCTTGTTGACAAAAATTGATGGAAGGTGAATGGTAGGTTACTCTTATCTAGACAGTCCACATTGGAAAGGAAGTTTCTGTGGCCTCCTGCCCCATAGTTGTGTTTCCATCTTTGGAAAAGGATTCACTTTCTTAGAATTCTTATCTTTGAAAAAGTTGATTGTGCTTCCTTGTTTGTTGAAGAGGTGCTTTATTTTTAGATATGTACTCAGAATACTAACAGCGTGTTAACTATAGAGACATACAAGAGCCAGTATAAATCTAGAATAACTGTACATGCTTAGTCATTCATAAATGTATTTCTCATTTGTTCATAATTCTAGTGAAGCTTCATCTCTAACCACAGCACAGGAAGGATCAAATTCTCAGTCTTATATTGATACTATTCACAGGCTGGAAAAATATCCTTTGAAGCCTAACCCAGGTACAGCTCCATTGCCCACCTTGGATCTAAAATTTAAAGCCATCTACAAAAACTTTAATTTGAAGATACTTTTAGGCAATGATTTGTGAGCCACAGAATCATTAGTATCATAAAAGTTATATAGTAAAAAAAGGGCAAAAAAATCTTATTTTCTAACTCTGGTTTAGACTTTAATAAAGTAGTTTGTATCTCTTATTTCCCTCACTGGCTCTTATATTTTTGGTTCAAATTTTTACGATTCAGCTATGTGATAATGGACTTTTGATTCAAGCCACTGTAATATGAATGACATAGTTAGAAATATTCTTCTATGAATATGCATATAGTCCCTTCCTCACATGTTAGAGTAACATCCACAAAAATGGTAGTAGGGTTCTGATGTTCTGTTAATTAGAGTCTGAAATGCTATCAAAATTTATTAAAAATACATTTGATTGACAAGTAGTATACTCAAATGATTGCTGATATTTTTTGACATACAGCTAATTATTCCTAATTACTTCAGAATTAATTATAAAACTGACATGTTTATATTGATTAGTATGCATCAAAGTGTAAACGGTCATTCTCAGGTCTTAATTTATAGTTCTGCAAAACGGAAAACACACAGGTAAATACACAGTGGCAAGTGTGGTCTTGAAAAAGAAATAAAATCAATGGACAGAAGTATTTCTGCATGGAATGATACACTCCAGATTGCTCATTGAAATAGGGCAGTATGCAACATGCTAAAAGCAAGTAAAACAGCAGCAGTTGCAGCTCTTTTGCTGTAAGACTGAGCAATTTTGTTGGCTTTACATGATTTAGCCTTCATAATGTTCTTCCCATGTTTTCTTTGGGAAAAGAGTCTAAAACTTGCATAAGATTTTTGGGAAAAAAAAAATGTAATTTATCTTGGTAGAATTTTTTCTGATTTTTGTTTTGTTAGAGCAATACAAAGCTTTCCTTTAGACTAGTGCAAAGTTTCAGTCAGGATAAGAGAAATAAATATTTGAGAGTCTGTGGCTGCATATACTCAAATAAATCAAAAAGATATATGAGGCAGTATGTTCAGCTAGAATGCATGAGAAAAAAACATCCCTTTATCCTCTTATGCTTTTTTGCTTGTGTTTGCACAAGAGGTCATGGCAAGGACTGAGCTAAAACCCAGCATGCTTTCTGTCTGTGATCTTCGTGTCCCATTTCAGGATACAGGACGGCATGATACAACCACAGTGCTGTAAGAGTCATTGAAGCTTCAATTGCTTTTCAGTATTACTAGCATGGCAGTAAGATGGTTGAAGAAAAGCCTTGCTGCAACCAGTATGTCTGCCCATGGCTGTGTACAAAGAATGGAGTAAATATTCATCAATTACAAGTAACTTATTTTGCATATTTATCCATGGAAACATATTCTGGTGTTGATCTCAAGTCTCTAAATGAACATAGAATCATAGAATCATAGGATAGTTAGAGTGGGAAAGGACCTTAAGATCATCAAGTTCCAACCACCCTGCCATAAGCAGGGACACCTCACACTAAACCATGTCACCCAAGTCTCTGTCCAGCCTGGTCTTGAACACCACCAGGGATTGAGCATTCACAACTTCCCTGGGCAACCCATTCCAGTGCCTCACCACCCTTACAGTTAAGAATTTCTTCCTTATATCCAATCTAAACTTCCCCTATTTAAGTTTTAACCCGTTACCCTTTGTTCTATCACTACAGTCCCAAATGAATAGTCATTCATTATTTTATTTCATTTTTATTTCATAATTTTATTTAATTTCATATTTCATCATTTTATTTCATCTTTTTGTGTTTTGCCTTTGTGGATCTTTGAAGCAAGCCAGAACCATAATTAACTGATGAAGATTGTAAGGTTCGAGCATTACTGACATTTTCTTTTTTTGCAGGATTGGTCAGCAAACGTAAAAAAGTTGTTTTCTCTTCATCTACTTGGGCCTCTCCAGGGAATGACTTCTAATTGTATTCTCAGAAACCATCACCCCTAGTAATTTGAACAGAAGGCGCATGTTATTTCCTCCTTGCAGGGTGTTTGCTAAGATAACAAGCAGAAAGATGCAGAACTGGGAAGGCTTGTAAATGAATACTAAGTGTATAGGGACACATCTTTGTTCTTTGTATCTCTACTAGTGTATGCAGGAAAGGAAAACTGCATTTGGTATTCATGAAATTTTGAGAGGCAAACAACCTTTTCTTAAATAAAGCAACCACCTTCCACCCTTTAAACTCTACATCAAAACAAAGTAGAGATGGGAAGTTTTTCTCCCTTTACAGATGGCCTTTGAAGAACCACTTTCATTCTGGCTACTTCATTTGTCTTCTCCCCCCCATAAAACTATTAAAATTGAATGTTATGTTGCTGATGAAAGCTCAGTAGCATACAGCTCAGACTGCACTTTAGACACTGTATTACAGTGGCAGTCAGGCTGTTCATACTGCCTAACTTGTTGCAGAATCACCTGTAAATGTGTCGTAAACCCATGAAGCTTCAGTCATTTTCTTACCTGTTCTATTGGCTGCAGGAGAGTCGTTACTGTAGTATTTACAGCTGTTACAATAGTTAATATGATCTTGATGTACCTACTTGCTTACTCATTGATGTGCTGTGGCAGTTTACTAATAATAACCATCATAATCACAGGTAAGACCAGAAATATTTTTTTACTCCTATGGAGATGGTGTTTTCATCTTCTATCAAAGGAGTTGTATCCTGTTGTTTAAATTATTGCACTTCACTGTAGGCCTTTAAGGATATTTTTTTATCTTTATCAGCAACCTAAAAACACACTGGTTTGTCTGTTTCCCAAAAGATGAAGAAAAAATGGCAAAGATTTTATATTTTTTGCAGAGTATTCAGTGATAGAAAGTAAAAACGGAAATGCTCCTGAAAGATGAAAATGAAATAAAATCAGGTATAAGGGTGTTAAATCCTAGAACAAGAAAGAAAGGGGGAGAAAAATGCTCAAATTCATTTACTGCCACATTTACTTAGCATTTTGTCTGTTTTCTATCAGATTCAGAAAAAGTGGGTGTTTTTTAGCTGCAGTCTGAAAGGAAGACACTTTGCTGGCCAAAGGACAAGGTTCCTGTGGGTACAGCTTTGGATATTTGTGTGGCTGATCCTAAACCTCCTCACCCTGTCTGCCTTTTAATCATATATAACACTTGAGAAAATGTTAGACAGTCAGGCAGTCCTTCATTTCTCTTTCATAGCACACTGAAGCAGTAAACTCTCAAATGGTTAGAGCAGACCATTGCATTTGTTAAGCTCTTAATCTTAGTGTCAGCTAAAGCTTCACCAGATGAAATGAAGTTTGTCTCTTGCAGTTGTGTGAACATTTGTACTGTAGAAACTCACTCGAGATACTGAAGTTGGATCTTGCATGTGTCCATGACTGGCACATTAAAAAGCCAGAAATAAAGCCCTTGCATGGCTACTCAGTGTGAATGAATTGACAGATCCATCCAGGAAAGAAATAAAGTGGAGGCTTTAAATGAAAACACAATAAATTTATAACAGGATTATACAGCAGCTTGAATCAAGCTTGTACAATGCTGAGCTGAGAATTCAAAGAAAAACAAGAGAAGGCACAAAGTATTGACATTTATAATTGGCTAATGAGACTTTGGTGACACAGGAATTCTGCAGCAACAGCAGATCCTCACATAGTTAGACTGAAGAGGATTTTAGTCCCTGTGCTTCACCAGTTAGCTTTACTGAAAGACAAATCCCCATGTAGCAAGCATCTAGTTTTTAGTTCTCCTCAAAACCTGCAGTTATTTTTAGTCAGAGGGTTTTTTGTTTGGTATTTTTTTTTTTTTTGGGTGGTTGGTTGGTTTTGGTTTTTTTTTCGGTTGGTTTTTTTTTTTTTTTTGGCTGTTCATGCCCATCCAGTCTGGCCAAAAGCTTCTATCAGTTATATGCCAGTAAGAAAAAGGCTGTTATCAGCTGATTAACAAGCTGTAGTGGAAAACCATCAGAACTTTGCTAAATTAGGGGATTTTCATACTCTAATGTTTACCTCATTGAGTTTATTTTAGAACTGAGTTTGGGGCTTCATTCATGAAGATAAGGACAGATTAAATAAAGTGTTCTATAGAGAATTTTCATACAAACCAAATTCCAGATGTTGCAATTGCCAAACTCAGTGGGAAAATATAGCAAAGGGAGATAGAAACTGAGAAGTAGAAATTAGGAAGGAAAAATCACTTTCAGCCAGGATAGAAAATGAGATTTGATGAGGTGAAAAGATACAGTAAGACTGTCATTTTAAGTATAAAGTACACATTGCTTCAATTAAAAAAAAGAAATAATGTTATTGCACAAGCTTTCGACCAAAGGTGTTTGCCCTTCAGCTGTCATCTCAACTGACTATTCACTTACTGTGTGAGGATATAAAATCAGCTCTCTAATACTACAGAACATCTTGGTGAAATATTCTTTTTGGTGGTTTCACACAAATATTATATAAAAACCGGTTTCCATTGTGGTGTTTATTGTAGTGTTTTGGTTTTTTTCCCTTCTACTCTCAACA
>JBCJKH010050404.1:0-20617 GCA_039877255.1 Loriculus beryllinus | reverse complement strand
ATCACCTGTGGGGAAAGAAAATGTTACTCAGAGAAAATACACCATGCATGCCTTAAATACTCTTTGCTTTCTCTTGCACATATGGCACTAATTCCAAATATGATTTAAAACCAAAACAATACAAATTCTTTTTGTGAAACTTATCTTAAATTCTTAACTTGCATATTGCTCTTGTTGGCAATGATAAAGGAAAAGAATAGGCTTATCTGAAAAAACAATCTAAAAGAGGTGAAAGTATCCCAGAATATATCTGGAATAATATAGGCATTAGCATCTTCATGATTGAAAAGTAGATGAATCCTGTAACAGTTTTCTCTGAATACAGTCAAAACAAACTTCCTATTTTATCCACAAAGTAAAGAAACTTTTCTCATTGCTTGCACATATAAGAGTCCATTACCTATCTTTAGCTAGAAAATGAGCAACTACTAGTTTTATGGGTTAATTTATGAAATCTTGGTTTAGCAGAGTGGGAGCTCTAAATGAATGTTATTTTAGATTTGAGTAAATGCCTGACAGACTGGGGGTTTTATGCAGTTCTGGAACTTTCTTTATACTAACAACGCATTCTGTCAAACTGGTGGGAAAAAAAAACCCTGGTATAAAAATGTCCATTATCTAGGGAAATCATAATTGGTTTTCATATCAGCTTTCCCTGCTTAAAATACCCAAATGAACATAGCAGCTAATTGCAAAGTTCACAGAGTAGCAATTATATTCTGACTACAGCAATCAAGATGCTGACAAACTAAAGACCTGCTACACAGAAAAATAGGCTGATTCTTGTTTGCAGGTGACAAGAAACCTAACCTTTAAAAGATATTTATGCCATCCCTTAATTCATTCTACTGAGATTTGCGCATTTTGTTTGTGGCATTCCAGCACTTCGTGCAAACTCGTTCCACAGGGTAAACAAACATGTATCTTACTGGAAGGAAGCGATTTGTTCCATTGCCTCTTGTGAACCACAATTTTACACATCCTGATGCTCATTGCTGAACTGTGCTGTAACTAACTTACTATCTTTCTTCCCCCGACCCCACAATGGGAATTTGACTATAACTGTTTTTATGCAACTCCATATAACTTAAATTATCCTTACCATGCATTTCAATTTCCTGTCGTAAGTGGGTTATTTGCATGGGCACTGCCAAAGCTGTTCAGTTTCCATCAGGCCACAAGATTCAGCATAGCATTTGGTGGGTTTTCATCCCAGTTTGTTCCAGTCCTTTATTAAATCTAAAGTTCTGCCTCTTAAATCACCTTGCTATGTTTTGATGATGACGAGAAAAATGTTAATCTTTAAAAAATAAAGTAAAATTATTACTTTGCTTTGAAATTCCAGAAAGGTTACAGGACCTTAGAAAGTACCTACTTTCTATTTCATACTTAGCATCAAGATATGTCATAAATCAGGTGCAATTTTCTGCCTTCTGCAGCTCTTGCTAAGTAACTAGTATTTATTAAACCTTTACCATTGTCATTAAACTACAAACTTTGTCACTCCTTTTGAAAAGACATTTCTTTGATTTTCAGCTACTTCCCTTATTTTCAAGGAATTCCTCATTGGATCTTTACTGCTTTTCCTGCTAAGTTTTTCAGGGCTAGCATAAAGAATCAAAATATGGAAACCATGATATAAAACACATCTACGCATAAAAATCCCAAACCAAACCAACCAAACAAAATCACACAGAAACAAACAAAAACCAACCAAACACAAAAAACTCCCACAAAACAAAAAAAAACCAACCCAACCTAGAAGAAATTTGCATTGGGTTTGCATGGTGAGGTTTTTGTAGTAAGGGGGCTGCAGGGGTGGTTTCTGTGAGGAGCTTGCCAGAAGCTTCCCCAATTACTGGTGGAGATAATGGCTCCAAGATGGACTCACCACTGCTTGAGGCTGAACCCATCCACAATGGTGGTAGTGCCTTTGGGGTAACATGTTTAAGATGGGGAAAGAAATTCCACCTGTGCAACAGCTACTGGAGAGAGGAAAGACAATATGTGACAAAAACAGCCCTGCAGGCACAAAGGTCAATGAAGAAGGAGGAGGTGGTGCTCTAGGCACCAGAGCAGATTCCCATGCAGCCCATGGTGCGGACCGTGGTAAGGCAGGCTATGCTCCTGCAGCCTGTGGAGGTCCACAGTGGACCAAACATCCACCTGCAGACCAGGGAAGTCCACAGTGAAGCAGGAAGATGAGAAAAGGAGGCTGTGACCCCATGGAAAGCCCGTACTGGAGCCGTCTTCTGGTGGCCCTGTGGAGTGAGAAGCCCATGTGAGAGCAGGTTTGGTGTCAGGACTTGTAGCGCCATGGGGGACCCACACTGGAGCAGTCTGTTCCTGAAAGACAGCACCCTATGGGAAGGACACAAGGATGCTTTTATCCTCTGCGTTAAGCAGTACAATAGTCAAGTATCACACTTAAAGAGTAACGCCAAATCAAATTCAATTTTTCCCAGCTGCTTATGGTGAACTTACATAAGTCATAAGGAGATGTTTCACATAACTTTGACATTTCAATGGACCTCCATGAAAAACAACCACAAATAGCTGCCTCTACACTAACAAACGCAAATGGAGACAGTTGAAACCTTTATCTGATAAAGTTCATCTTCACCCAAAGGATAGTCTTGAGATCTGTATATCTGCCAAAGAGGACTTTTACTACACCAAAGAGCAAATCTTGGGGAAGAAAAACACAGCCATACAGACAAAAACAGGAAGGCTGAAACGCCACACAGTGAAAACATGCCAAAGCTTCAGTATTTTTCCCAAGAAACTGTATTATAGCTCTTTGAAACCAGCATGGTAGAGGAAAAGAACTAGCAATACAATCTAGGATGTGCAAACAGATAAAAAGTGTATGGGTCCTAATGGTCCCACTAAAGAGGAGTACTAAGAATGGTAACTGCATATTCTTTTCTTACATGATGGATATCATTTCATGTAGTTACAGAACAGATACACTTTAAGTAAGGCACATTAAGCTGCAGGAGGGCTGCTTTATCATAAACTCTGACTGGAGCAATGGAAGTCACTCCTGCACAAAAAAATGTGAGTATTACCAATGGAAACAGCAGTCTTTACCTATAGCAAGGCACTTGAAAAAAGGAATCCTTCTAAGTATTGCTAGTAAGCATCACTATAAGTCCTAGATAGAAGAAATATCAGTTTTGTTGTATTCAACACTGTGAATCTGTCCTCTGTGACAGACAAGGTTTTGCTTTGAGTAATGAATGATCTGGGTATCACAACTACTAGCACTGTTACAAATGGTCAAAGATCGCCATGCCTTATCTCTTGGCTGAAATTGATTTATGATTCCAGATATTAGAGAATTCTCACATGCCAACAGTATTCTGTTGTAGTCTTGCCTGCTACAGCAGGTAATCTAAGACTCAGTAAGGTAAGATTTATAATGGTGAGGTAGTGTTAGATAAAATTAGACTAGTTCTGAAAGAAAATGGAAGGGTTTTTTAAAAACATACACTTGTGGAAAAGTTTATATGCCTCTGTCTAGCTTTCCAATCATTCCCTGCTGTAATAAAATATGTTAATTGTCCCTACAAACTTTAATGTGCACAGGAGTTGATGTTTTTCAGTTTCAGTCTCCACCACATTGTATCCACAATACTTCATTGCTTTGGTGTTATGTTTTAGTCCTTGCTTTGGCTGGGATAGAATCAATTTTCTTCTTAGTAGCTGGTGCAGTGCTGTGTTTTGGCTTTAGTCTGAGAACAGTGCTGATAACACACTGATGTTTTAGTCGTTGCTCAGTACTGCTTACTCCGATCAAGGACTTTTCAGTCTCACACTCTGCCAGTGAGGAGGGACACAAGAAGCCGGGAGGAAGCAGAGACAGGACACCGGACCCAAACCAGCCAAAGGGGTATTCCATACCACAGCACATCATGCAAAGTATACAAACGGGGGGCAGGAAGGCCCATATTCCTGCTTGGGCTGGGCTGGGTATCGGTCGGTGGCTGGAGAGACATTGAATTGTGCAGCACTTGGGGTTTGGGTTTTTTTTTGGGTTTTGGGGTTTTTTGGGGGGGTTTTGGGAAAGACAGGGTGAGTGAGTGACTGCATGGTACTTAGTTGCCAGCTGGACTCAAACCATGATAGCTTTACTCTACTAGCTTGGAGCCATGTTATCTTCCTCTAGTTCACTTTCTATTTATGAGACATTCACAGATACGCAGAGATCATAAAAAGATGTATGTGCCAAGATACGACCTGGAGAGTAAAATAAGGACTAAAAAAGGTTCATGGAGAGAGCATTTCTTGTGCATTTTTAGAACAAGATGCAGTGTTACAGAAAGAGATGCAGTATTACAGAAAGTCTTGAAGGAAATGTCACATGATCCTACAGCATTCACTGGTGTACAGAAATAGTGAGAGAAGCAGAGCAACAATGTGGTGAATCTTTGAGAAGAAATCATGGATTAAGATGTCACAGAAATAAATTCCAACCGTAGTCACGAACACAAGGAATGAAGATACAGATTGAGGAGAATGAACTGGTACAGAGAGGAGAAAGAGCAGTGATTCCAAAGATGATGTACCCAGAAGGTTTCATTATGGAAAACTCTATGCACTACATGAGAAACGCTGTATGGGCCAAGTATGACTGCAGAAATGAAGAAACCATCAGAAATTTTGCTTCTGAGCCAAGTACAAGAGTAAATTAACAGAAATCTGGTTTTTAGTGGCGCACTTAGTATGACCTGGCAGCAATTGGCAATCCAACTATAATCAACACAAGCACGATCCTAAGGCAACATTATGACTTAGCTGCAAGAAGCACATCTTACCTCAAACCAACCCATCCAAGTGTAATTGTTTTTAACAATATAAATACTGTTTTCTCTGAAATTTTTGTTTATTTCAGACTTTAAAAGATGAGACCTGAGGAAGCGTGCTATAGACAGAAACAGTCTCTGATTAGAGACTATGGCTTCCTCACATGATGACAGAAGGACCAGGGATATTTTTATCCAGACTCCAATTCCAATTTTACAAAGCTGCTGAAAGAATCAAATTCCAGCTCCGAGTCTCTGCATCCCCAAAACTCTCACTGCTGGCTAAAGGATTTTTAGTAAATCACAAGTTCAAGACTCACACCAAAACAGACTATGTAGCTTTAAAAAAGGAAGTATTCTGTAAAGTTGTTATAGAAACCCTCCTTCACTGTTTTTCTGATTATCTAGAATACTGTGCTATAATGCCAAAAAGAAAAATAAAAATTTAAATCCAGCCAGATATTAGGCAGAGCAGCACGTAAATCCAGAAAGTCTGGAAAAATATAATTTCTACAAATTAAAGGTTTCATTAAGTGTCCTCAGCTGCTAGCTAGGAAGGAAGACTAACAAAACAGCCTTTCTGTGAAACAAGTACTAGAAGCATTTTTCAGGATCAAATTAGCTGTTCACTATAAGGGCTTCCTACTGATTTTCCTTAAGAGTTCAGTTTTCAGAATGCAGACATGTATCATACTGATACCTGTTTATTTTGGCTGATTTGGCTGAAAGTTTGCTTTAGGATCTTACTGAATTCATTGTAGACTTTCAGTTTTGTCCTTTCCCTGTATACATAGCCCCTTATTCCACTTCTCTTATCTGCTTTCTACCTCCTCAGTTTGCAATTTGCTTGATGAAACCACCCCTTGCAGCTGAACTGAAGTTAGCACAAAGTGGCTGTGTAGTTTTGCTTACAAAACAAAGCTACTCATTACCTCTCACAGGATGCTTATAAGGCAAGCACCTACAATAGGAGACTAAAGATAATGAAGTTTAATAGTTTTCCCATCAAGCATGAAAAGATCACTACTTTGAACACAAGAACTGCAGGCATCAAAAGACATTGATGTTACAGCATGACTTATTTACTCACATGGCATCTCTTGCTGTAATATCACCTTGAAAATCTGCAAGTATTTATCTTGACAACATTCCTCTGAGGTTAAGATGCCCTATTGAACCTCATCTTACAGTAAGCGTATTCACCTGCAGAGAAACCAAGTGCTTTCTGCACTCATACAGGAAGTTGTAACAACATGTCTTGGTCAGAAAGTTTATCTTTCATTTAGCATGGCAGTACCCCAATAATGGAGCCATTCACCTGGTTTAGTTACTGGTAACAGGGAGCATAAAACCTGAAGTACAACAGGAACATGAATAGGACTTGGACTGTAACCCAATCTTAGTGTTGTGAGGACACAGCAAAATGAGATTAACAATTCTCCTTATTTTTAACCTTGCAAATGCAAGACAGTAGAGTCTGAATACATTGAAAAGTTCCTGTGAAATAAATAGCAGTGATAGGTGTGAAGGTGTTTACAGCTTAAATAAAATTACAAATCTGGGAAGTACTTCAGCCTCTTCAACCTCTGCGTGTTGACTTTCAAGGACTGTAGGTCGAGCCATTTTTGTGTAAGTGTCCCCCATATGGAATAATCCAGTGTATCACAAACTGTTTAAAGGACAATAACCTCTTTTCACCCAAATGATAAAAACCAAACCAAACCAAACCCAGCAGACCTCAAACCGGTGATTTTCTCAGACCATTGCACTACTCAAACATTTATTTACCTATGAAGAAGAGCTGGCTGTCTTTCAAATTTGCTTTCTCTGGTCTTCTAATCAGTCCCTTGCAGACAAGAATGGATGAAGAGTTCTGTAATAAAAAGACATAAGTATTTATCTTTTCTCTCTTACTGCATGAGAAGAGGACAATGAAGACTGGTGGTCTGAATCACCATCTTCAATGTGTACCACATCGATCAGCTATGGCAGGCAAGCAGATGGTATGTGATTAAACCAGTTCATTGCTCTCCTAACCTTGCTTAATGATTGATTTGGCACTAATTGCAGATTGCATGAATACAGCTCATTTACTATTCAAGTGGCAAATGATTTTTCAGGTTCAAAACTCAATTTCAGCCAATTGTACCTTCCTCTTTATGTTTGTATTCAGGAGTTATAAAGTCTGTTACTCAAAACCTCAACCAGACAGCATTCTTGTGAATTTCCTGAGTTTTCAGAACACCCTATCCATCCACCAAAGCCAAATGCACCAAATGTGCATTTTCATTTTTAAATTTTGTCATTAAAAGGAAAAAGTTTTTGAGTTGTATGGTCCAAAAATTATGTTGGAAAAAAGGTCTTACTGTGTATGGATTTTTTGTAGTAACACTAAATAGTTTTTCTATCACAGGGCAAGAAAAGGCCTACAGTGACATATACAATTCCACTTCTGTAACATCAGTGCTTGTTGCAGTACAGGTTGGGTTTTATTGGAAGTCCAAAAAGATATGCTGAGAAGGGGTTTTACTTTCCATGCTTTCTGAATTTTCACTTTCAAAGCACATACTTACGTAGCAGTTCAAACAAAACACATGAAAGAAGCAGCTTGCAGTTATATGAATGTGTTGCTAATGATGACTAGCTGATTAAGGACCATGATTTTTTCAGATTCATTTGACTCCTACCTCTTTGTGTTTTGATCTTAAGCTACCACTAAGCTGCCGGTGTACTTATAATCAAATACCAACACTGCACAATCCTAGAGCAAGAAAGACTCTTAATCTGTTCTGTCAAGGGTTTTGCCGACATTAATGCTTCCAGATTAACCATGCATTGTCTTGTGTGTTATAATATGAAAAAAAAAAAAGAAAAAAAGAAAAGGCTTGAATTATTGTTCAGAAGTAAAATCTGAGACACAAATCAGTGCACGAACATACACGCAGTTATACCACGGAGGAAAGTGTGTGTGTAAATAATAATGCATCAACAGCCCTGATTTCTGCTAGCACAACAAAGAATCAGGCCTTGAGTGGAAAGATAATAGAAGACCTGTTTGTCCACCAATAGCTGTAAAACAGACTTGTACCAAAATTCACAAGACACCTTAGCAACAGCATGTATCTCTACTGCATTCAGAGGAAAAGAAACCTGCATTCAGAGGGAGCTTTATCCTCAAATGAAAGAGGAAAATGCACTCATATATTCCTTAACACTTCACAAAAGAGCCCTAAGAAAGAAAAAGCATGCTAATTGGTCCTCAAAAAAGCAACATTTCTGTATATACATAAACATTACATGAGCTTTTCTGTTATGAGAAAATGTTACCTTCTCCAAAAAAAAAACTTCTTTGCCTCCTATCTCTCCATATATAAACACATATATTTCCATGCTTCTCCTTCCATCTTGTGTTATCCCAGACAGTTTCCACGTAGCCCACTAGTTACTGTAGATCTCAGGTAGGACTGGGTTTTATGAGGTATTTGTTTCTAGACTAATCCCAATGTCCAGCTGGATGCCCCTCCAGGCCCACTGAAACATACATGAATTGAAATGATAGAACACATGAGTTTTATACAAATAAGGAGTCTTCAGAATTTTTCATGGAAGAGCACTAAAAATTTAAAGTACTTTACATTACAGGGCCATCTCAAAACCTACTCCAACTATCAGGCACAGAAAGTGAAATGAAAAATGATGGATCATGCCACAAGAGGCTCACAAGGGCAATGTAATTGCAAAAAACAATGCCATGTGGATGGAACAGATCGGGAAGAGAAAAAGGACATACCAGATAACAGTAAGTCAGCAATTAATTAAGAATCATTAGAGTATACAAGCTGCCCAGTCATTATCGAATTTTCCTGTTAGCTAAAGAATAGTAAATTTTCATAAAGCATTTTAAATGCTATTTTCCTTCATCAGTTTAAGGTTATGTAGCTGTTCACCTTGTTAGCATATTACAAAAGGCACCAACAAGCCCTTTTGTGACAAAAGGACTAGGTTTGCTGCCCCTGCAGAAAAGCCGTATTTTACAGATTAATCTGGAAAGCTGCATAGTGGCTGCAGATGTGTATAACGTTTGTTAAAGCTGACATAATGCGTGGACTTACATAAATCTATGTTTCTAATGCTAACTTCCAAATAATAACATTACATGTTATTATTAGTGATGCTGAATTCACTATGTCATGAAAGAGATGCAATTTACCTATTGTTTACAAGTTAATTTTGCCGTGTTTTCTGCCTATAGATTACTTACACTTTCATCAATGTTAGATAATGTTTTCTTGTGACAGAGAGTGCTTCATTACAAGAAACACAATGAAATAAAACAGGTTTAGAGTATAATTCAAAGTATACTATATGAGTGGAATACCAATTCAGGTTATTTTCAAGGTGAGATCCCCAGCAATTCAATCAAGATAAAATCTGATTTATACATCACATTAGTAAGGGTACCACAAAGAAACTATTTACGTTTACAACTACAGCTTACTGTTGAGCTCTAGTCCTTTTTTCAGCAGGTTTGTAACACAAACCTGAGAAGTTTTTTATATCATGCAGGATCTCCACCATCTTTGGAAACAGGAAAGTAATGATATATACCTTGCCAATAAATGAAGCTGAAGAAACGACCCTGTAAAAACACACATAACAGTATAGTATGCTCATGAAAACGTGTGACCATTTCAATCAACCTGAAAACCAGTAACAAAGGGAGCTGAAGTGTGTCAAAGCTTTTTTCAAAGGATTAACTGAAATATTCTATCTGAACTCCATCACATAGATAGAACTATTTGAGAAATAACTGGTAAAAATGGTCAAACTAACTGGTAAATATGTCAAGGTGTTTATTCTGCATCTGTAACATTGACAAGGTTTAAATTCAGTAAGTAGAGACAAAAATGTAATTGGGTTACCACTCAGCACATTGAAAGTGGGCACAGAACTGAAGTTTTTGAATCTGTTTCCTGAGATGAACTTAAGATATATTCGTTTCCACAGCAAAGCCAATGTAAAAAAGATTAAAAATTTCAGTGGAGAGGTAGGTCACAGGGACAAATCCTTAGCAAAACCCAGCATTTAATCTTTATTTTATTCTCTTTTTTAATAGAAAATGTTTGCTTACTTAAAAATTGCTTGCTTCCTTTGCTTGTATTGTTGTATGACAAAGCAATGAATAAATCAAAGATGTCTCTCTCATGCTACCTTTGTTCCTCTATACTGTAATCCTTTAAACACAGCTCTGCTCCTGCTGAAATGCCTGCCCTGAACATGGGGGGGGTGGGTGCGTGTGAAACTCCATCAGGGGACGTAAATCCCATGGTAAAGGGGAAATAAACCATTTAAAAGCTATTTCAGCCCCAGGCTTCAAGCCTGCATCACCAGAATGAATGTCACTTGCTGGTTCTGTTGAGACAAAACAATCTGACCAAAATACAGAATTTTACCCCGTAATACAGAATTTTATCCCAAAATGTGTTGAAAACAGGGATCTGCCCCAATTTTCTTAATCTTCTTAACCTATTTCTTCTAGCTCTGTGTATAAAGAGCAAGGAACGCATGAGGACACTGACCTGGCAGGGGTTAAAATGGAAGCTTTGCTACAGCCAAGGTTTGCTCGGCTCACCCATTCCAGAGCTGTGGTGGCTCACACTGGCACCACCTTGCAACCAGAACCTACACAGGGAAGCTCATACAACAGGCAGAGGGATCTGCCCCCCGCATCCATTGGCTTCTCCCAGCCTGCAACCAACACTCACAGTTAAGCTGTTTGCTGGGTGTTGGGTTTGGGAGCGTGGTTTGTACCCTCTACATGGACACTCGAGCTTCAGGGACACATTAAACCATCTCCATGTGGTAAGAAAGAAGATGAGAAGGAGCGTGTTAGAGCCCAAGAGCAATCCACATGGAATTCAGGCAGACTTTCCCCAAATAATGAGGTGGTACCAGCCAAGGCAATTTGGACCCAAGGCTCCATCCAACTTTGAGCTGCAAAGGACAGAGCATGGGTGTACTTCCTCCAGGGGTAAAGCAGAGAAATCTCCTACTCCTGTGATATGTAAAGGATATGCACAGGGAGTGCATGTGGAGGAAGGAGAACAAGTTCCTCTAAAATGGGCACATGCTCTTGTGCATAAAGGCCAGACATAGTTGACAAATGGGGTTTAAAAGTGGTAAAATAAAAAGCATAGAGACCCAAACTGAGCAGAGCCATGTGCTGGATGTTGTGGCTTCAAAAGCTGTTTTGACACAGCACAGCAGGGTGCAAGGGAAACAAAACCTCCCAGACCAATCCCTGCACAAGGCCCCCAGTTAAAGAAAGCAGAATTAATTCAGCTGCTTTCCAGGGCTTTCAGGAAATCAACGATTGGATCAGACTTTTCCATCAGCACCCTACGTGCTTTATCCCAAAGAGGAGATCTACAGGAAGGTCAGCTGGCATGTCACGCTCATTTTGGGCAGTGATTTGGAAGCTTTTCTTTTGTAACCTGGTCTAGAAGACACAGAGGCATCATCAGAGGCAGCAAAACATCCCTCTGCTCCAGGATACACACCAGATGAGCGTGCCTGCATGCACCAGGAGCTGGGGATAGCTTTGCACGTGGCCTCACAGGTGAGACACACAACCTCCCACCTTGGGGGATCTTTTCTGCTCCTTTCTGCCTCTACTGAATTCCATCAAGATGCGGTGGCTGCTTGGTAAAGAACTGAACTGGGAAGCATGCAGCAAGCTTCAGGTGGCAGCAATGCAGAGAGAAAACCAAAAGGTTGTAACAGATGAGTATGTCCCACCTTCCCAGTCTCTGCTGGGCATGGTCTGCATTGCTGGAAAGACATCTCCAAAATCATAATCTACAAAAATGAGGGATAAAACAACTCAGGATTAGAAATGCAAGTAGTGGGGAGGGAGAAGGGACAGGGGAGAGTGTGAGGGGGATCTGGGGAGGGAGATGGGAAAGGAGAGAAACAAAACAATTTTCCACTGGTATCTGAAACTCCTGAGAAAATAGTTGGGGAACATGGATGCAAATGGAAACCAGCTGCACCACTGGTTGTTCCTGTGGGATGTCTGTGTTATGGGAGCTACCGGCGAGGGATGAAGGAAAGCTAAAACAGAAACATGGTCATGTCATGGCTGGGATCCCTTCTGGGAAGCAATTTAGTCAATCTGTGCCTCAGTTTTCCCTCCTCACACCTACCTCCCAGAGATACTGTGATGTTTGACTCATTAATGTTTGCAAAGTGTGATTAAAGGGAAAAACTTGTCCACTGATCCTCAAATCCCCTACTCCACCTACACTCACAGGGTAGGGAGATGCTCCTGTTGAAATGATGAGCAGTGAAACAGTTACTGAAGTTCAGTTCCTCCAAGCAGAAGGAACAGTGGCACTGCCTGGGCTCAGGCACCTCCACTGTCCTGGTCCTTCCACAGAGGATGGCATTTCTGCATCACCACTGAACCCTTTCCATGCACAGGGAAACTGAGACACAGATCACAACCGCTGCCTGGGCACATGGGGTAGCTTGGATGATGCCAAACGCAAAATCTAGCTCCAAAATCTCTTGGATCTCTACTCCAAACCCCTCTTCTCATGAGCATTAAGCTTCCATCCACCACAGGGGCTAGAGAGCGTGGCCTAACCCAAGTGACACCCCTTGCCCAGTCAATAGGAACAGACAGGAGACTTGCTGGCACCAAGACATGTTCTGCTGAGGGAGGAACGGGAATACAAGCCCAGGGCATGCTGCAAGAACTAAAACTGCTGCTTATTTCAAACCCCTGGGGACAGAGAAGCTTATTCCTGAGACCTTCATTGCAAGGCTTCTTATGCTGTCTCCACTTGGGATGCTGGAGGTTTGATATAAGCAAGTCCTGGGAAGCAAAGCCTTCCACACTTACAGCACGAGTGCAGATATCATGGGTGGGCCCAAACCAGGGCTGTGTTTCAAAGTCCTTTGCTAAAGGATGCTAACACCCATCCCAAGTTGTTCTTTCCCAGCATCTTTAGTGTCTGTGTTTCTATCTTACACATTAAAGGCAACTGGGGGACCCTTGTCTGAGAAGGAACCCATTCGTATGTGGACTCAGTCCTGAATTCACTGCACTCAGTTCACAGCACTCATCACCCTATCTGTTCCTTCCAGAATCCCCTGATCTCACTTTGTGCAGACTGACATCAAAAAGGGAACAGGGGTAATGTATTCTGGAGCTGCTTCTTCATGTGAACATGCTTCATGCAGGGCAGGAGTTCCCTGCTCCAGCCTGAAGCAGGTTAAGGGCACAGGCACTAAGTACATCTCTTCCTTGCATCAGGAACAACATCCAGCCCCCTCTGATAGGAATGAGGGGATGAGTAGGAGAACTTATCACGCTGCTCAAGTTAAGATGCGTAGAGGGAAAACCAGCACCTCTGAGCCCACTGGCTGCCTTTTCCTCAGACTGCAGACACGGAGAAAAGTCCCTGGAAACTATTCCCCACCATCTCCATCATATGTGAGGCTCTGGACTGCAAAACAAGCAGTTAAAAAAGGCCCTCTGCAGCTCTGTGTGCCTGCTCTGGACTGGAGGGCACATTCAGGCAGAGGCTTGGCTTTCATTCCATGGACAAATTTCCCCAGTTCTTGCTAAAACAGCCACAGGATGGAGAGGGGGCCTGAGGTGACTAGCAGGGAACGTACTCCTCTCCCAGTGTGAGGCAAAGGGGCTGTCCATAGTCTAAGTCCCAGCACCTCCCAAGGCAAGGCAGGAGACACTCACAGCCTAACTTCTGGGTCTCTTGCTTTGGTGTTTTCCAGCCCATCATTTGCTGCCTCATCTAGGCTGACAGTTCAGCCGAAGGGGATGTGGGAGCACATCCCATCTCCAAACAACCACTGACCTTCACTGGATGGAGCTATGGCACTGTCATCCCATTCCAGGTTGGTGGAGGTGACCGAGTTGAAGGAGTTGAGGGACAGGCTGTCTGAGCCATGCACAGAGCTGGGCAGACGGTCCTCGAAGTCTAGCAGGTACTGAGGCTTGTAGTAATCTGGCATGTATGGGGCTAGATCCAGGTAAGGAGCATCCTGCAGAGAAGAGAGCATGAGGTGAGCCAGGCTCTTAGTCACCACACAGTTATTAGCAGTTGAAATGATGGGTCTGTCCTTGAATGTCCTCTGAGTGCCCATTTCTGCCTTTCAGAGGAAACCCAGCTGCTTCACCGCGACAATGAGGGTTTGCCAGTGGCTTTGTGTTCACCTGGAGGGACTCCAGCATTTCATGCCACACTTGCAGAGCTCAGCTCCTCTACCCCCACCCCGCTGCCCTGCAGCTGCCTTGTTCCTCTCCTGAACTGTGCAGAGCAAGAGGGATAAATCCCACTGCTGGATCCCCAAAGACCCCAGCCTAAAGCCTTGTCTAAAAGTGGCACCTTCATGTTCTCGGCTGAAGGCCAACAAGAAGGTACAACCTGGAGCAAGCAGTGGGACCTGTCACACAAAGGACTCCCCCTGCCCCCCATACCTGCTCCCAGAGCCAAGACAAACAGGTAAAACACTCACCAGATCCAAGTCAAAGCGGATGAACTCCAGCCCGGACACCAGTGTTAAGAACAAGGTCAGATGATCGTGACTGCAAACCAGGGCATTCCTGCAGCATGGATTGAACCAAAGAGCTTTAGAGATGTGAGAAAGAGAAGAAACAGCTACAAGTGCCCTTCTGTTTTCTTGGTGGTGTGTCTCTGAGCTGCCCTATAAACTGCTCTGGAGCTGTGATCCTGCTGTCTGCCTCCTAAGAACAGTGCCAACACTTAAGGGCAGATGTGTGCAGCTCGGAGCAGTCACACATCCACTGCGTGCTGTCCTCAACCAGGCTACAGGCAGATTTCCAGGTGTCCACCAAAGCTGGGTCCCAAGAGCCCAGCAGCTCCTTGGAAAACATGGAAGAGTATAAACAGTACATCTGGGATGGGGAGTAAAAGCAGTCACTAGGAGAGGTGCCTGTAGGCTCTCTTATAGGACAGAGTGCTCACAACTGGGACCTTTAAATTAATCATGCAAAACCCACAAAGGCAAAATGAGACCCTGATCAACTGCTTGTTCCCCACTGACAAATTAGGACTGGCTTCTGAGAAAGGATGCCCACCAGTGCCCAGACAAGGAGCTGGGATACTCACTTGACATAGTACTTGTGCAGCAGGCTTAGGTTCTCCTGGAACAGCCTCAAATAGCTCTCCAAGGAGTTCTCATTGAGGGCTAAATACAGCCATGCCCGGCCTGAAAACAAAGCAGCAGAAAGATTCATTTGTGGAGAAATACCTGAGAAGTAAAGCAAACCCAGAAATAACCATGAATCAGTTAAAACATGTCAGATCATCCATTCACATTGGTGTCATTCCAGGGAAGCACTTGACCACTGGGGAAATCTGGGGGAAAAATGCCAGTGGGAAGTGAAGGGGCAGATTTGTGATTTGGAGTGGGAATGGGAGTAAGAGCCTGTGTGGTAGCTGGTTGAGAAGCAGACACACAGCTGTGTGTCTCTAGCAAGATGGGAGCCCTGTGGGCATTTCCAGGGATCAGGAGACAGGAGAGATGGAGGAAGAATCACTCTAAATCAGCACAGGAGCAGTCTGAGACATTAAACACGTTCTGGTGCAGAGAGGTGATGGGGGAGTCGGTGCTCAGCTCTGCTCTCACCAGTACAGGCTTGGGAGACGAAGGGTGTTGGGATAATCAGGCAGAGAGGAGGTCTCTGGGCACTGTCCTGTGTCAAAAGCAGCCTCGATGGTCCCAAACATCCACTACAGACAACTTGCAGCAGGGAAGAAGCAGCATCAGGCACCTGATCCTGAGGCACGGTGCATACGGTTAAGGCAGGACTCCCATCTCCTTGGCCCTGAGCTGCCTGCTGCCTCCCTCACTCTGCTGCAGCCCCAGCCCTCGACCACATCAGTGCCTGGGCCTCCTGTCAGATGTGCCCAGACCTGTTTGCCCTCAGAGCCAGGGCAGTGTCTGTGAGCACTTACTGCGCCCCAGGTTGGTGGCCACGTGCTGAAGGACCTCTATCTGTTTGATGGCTTCTCGGCGGGTGAAGTGAACGACCAGCACCCAGTAGCCTGAAGAAAGATCTTGCAGGCTGGAAGAACAAAGAAACCCAGAGGAAGGTTAAGGAAGGGCTTTGTCACCTCTGTCCCAATGACTGCCCAGATGGCTTCCCCAGACTGAGGCTACACACTGGGTGAAAAGCACCCCAGCAGCTCCACACTTACCCATAGAGCAGAGCATGGTCCAGATGTTCACAGAGACGCTGCAGGACCTTGTCATGGTTCCTGATGGCCGGTGTCTCATCTTCACAGGCAGCAAAGTAGCTCTGCAACTGCAAAAGGAAGAGATGAGATGGCTGAAACACCCTTCTACAGCCCACTGAGGAGGCAGATGGAGATGCCAACGCATTCACAGGCAGCATTAACTAGCTTTCTTTAATCCCTCAGCTCGCTAAACCTTGATGCAGGTTACTTACAGGGTGTAGCAATTGGGTTTAAGAGTACCCTAAAGGCAGTAACTCACAGGGAGAACCTCACCCATAAAGACTCATCCACATTTCAGAGACAGGCCAGCAGCGTGGCTGTGGCTGCACAACCAACTTCCCTGTGTGCTGAGCAGGCTCAGAACCTGCTGTGCTGCACAACCTGCTCCTTTACAGCCACTGCTGCCGCGGGGTTTCGATGATGCTTCTGCAGTGGTGCAGCCATCACAAAGCAGTTCAGAACAGAAATAACCCAGAGCTCTGGGTTCTGGTTTTGGCTCTGCCATGGACAAGTCCCCTCCTCAGTCTCAGGGCCTTGCCATGGGAAAAACCTGGTTGGAGAGAGACGTTGCTTCCAGGTAAAAAAGATGCTCCAAGTCCAGCAGCTAAATCTGTGTGAAACCTCAGCATCCTGGGAAGAGACAGAGGTTTTCTTGCTGCAGATGGCCCGAGGGAGCACCACGATGCTGGGTATTGATGCCAGGCAGCTGAGAGCTGCTCCAGACTTTCAAACATAGGCTGGTAGGCATGCTCTGCCTGGCCATACAGCACAGGGACTCAGAGGGTGCAGAAAGCACTGGATACAGACAGAGCCATGTGCTGCTGCAAAAGCTGCTAGAAATCCCAGAAATCCCTTTACCCCCAAATCCTATATCCCTTCCCAGCTGACCCACCGGCCTCCTCCTGCCCCTACAGCTTACAGATCTATTTAGGTCCCCGTCTTACACATACTTGGCATTCAGGCAGGGAGATTACTCACAAGGGATGTCATCTCAGCTCTATACACTACCTTTATTTGTCTGGCTGGTGACAAGCTGAAACACAACAACACATCAGCCACAAGGACAGTGTTTCAGTGACCTGATACTTCTTTGCCAAAGCTCACCAGTTACATGGTAGATTGAAAAAACAAGAACTTGTGCTGGTCTAGTCTGATCTGTCCCCAAAAAACTGCTCTCTCCTCTTCAATTATTACTAGAGGCAGAGAAGCTGCTTTAGAAACACCATCCAGTCTCCATGTACAAGTTATCCAGGGGACACAGAACACCCTACGGCCCCTGGAAAACTGTTCCCAACAACGCTCTTGAAAACAGGAATAGATCTAACTCCAACACCCTGCCTGCTTGAAGGGCGAATCCCTCTAGAGCTCTTAGGTAAGATGGGAGAGCCAGGCGTGTTCCTGCAGGGAGCTGGTCCCAGCCCTTACGTGGGAAAGAACTGCTGAGCCTGAAGAATCCTGGCCAAATTCCCACATCCCATCGCACAGCGCACATGAACCTGCCCTGTCCCAACTAATCCAGAAGGTAAATCCCCTGTGGAAGGAAACAGGCAGCAGTGTTTCAGCTGCAGAGCCACTGGGTGCTCTGGTGATGCACAGATACTCTCTCAACACCCAGGTGAGACCCGAAGCATTGCAGCTCAGCAGCTCTTACCCCTTCCTGGGAGGAAACTGTCCCAGAGGATTTACACTACAAACAGGTATCCCAGACACAGGTAGGGAGGAGAATGCCCTAAAATCCCACCATTCAAGATCCATTTCAGGAGCTACCTGCAGCCTGTGTTTTAAACTGTAGCAAGGACAGCAGAGGAAGAAACCAAGTCATGATTCAGAGCTGTACCCCTCAAGTGATGGATACATTAAACTCTAGGGGATGCTCTCCCTGGAGCTCACTAGAATATCCCACTTTTGGGGAAACTGAGGCAGGAAGCAAAGCCCCTGCCATACAGGCAGGATGTGAAGGCAGCAATACCTGGCTTGTCTCATCCAGGCTGTTGCCTCTGCAGAGAGCTTGGGTACCTTCAGAGGGTTCCTGCCCTGGGTGTTTCTGCAGGCTCTGTGCTGGTTGGAGGACAGCAAGGAGGAAACAAAACTAAACCAGGCCCTCCACTAGCTTACACTAAACCCAAGCAGACCCTCAGCACAAAGCTTGGCAAGGGCATCCTGGAGGAACTTGGAGCCTGTCTGTGCCACCAACTAGAGGAATTCCCCGTGACAGAGACACTCTGAGCCTGAGCAGCAAAAGAGATGAGCAAATAGAAACGTTTCCTCTTTTTCCTTTCCTTCCTTCCCCCCAAAATAACTTACATCTTTGTTACAGTCCTTCCGCCAGCCAGTTCACAGCTCCCAACCCTCTCCATTGCTACACAGACCGACCTGCTCCTCTCATCAGAGGATGCAAACCATTAGCAAGCCCTGACTGCCTCACCTCAACCTCTCCAAACACTGAGATGCAACCAGGAAGTCCTAAACCCCAGATTTCTCTTCCCTTGAAAAGCCGAATGTTCCCCCATGAAGGGATCTAGGGTTTGAAGGGCTCATTCTGGGTTATATTAAGGCTTGCTGTCACTTTTAGCTGCTCTGCCAGAAGCACGCAGCCTCCTGCTCCACACAAACCAGCTGCCCTTGCACTGCACCCTCTTCCTGGGGAGGCTGTTGGAAAACCCAGCCCCATAGTGATGTCCACAGCAAACCAACCTCAAAAGACTCAAGTCTGTCACTTTGCAACGTCAGGAGGCAGAGGATGAGCTGGTGTGACTGTATTTAGCTCACTCATGGGGTCACATGGGACCCTGTGCACATGGGACCCTGTATGGGGGAGCCATGCTCAGCAGTTTCAGATCTGGATCTGGGCACTGTAAGTCATGGCATTTTAGGAGCTGTCAGTCACAGGGATGTGCACCAAGGGCTCGTCCTATCCATAGGCATTAAGTTGTGCTGCCACATTCCTATCCGGTGCTGTGTCAAGAGACAGTGCTGTTTCCAGCATCTCATCATCCAACAGCTTACAGCCCAGCAAAGGATATGCACAGCTTGCAACAGCCCCAAAATGAGTTTGGCCAGACAAATCCCTGCCAAGACACCATGTGTCCAGGGAGGAAACAAGACAGGAGAAGCCTCAGGGTCTCGTGGGTTGAGTCATCCCTACAGCAAGGGTGAGGAGAGGCTGAGAACTGCCAAAGTTGATGGGGACGCATTTTTGGCTTGGGAAGAGGGATGAAGAGGAAAGATGAAGTGAATAGCTGTCCCACTTGGGGAACAAAATCCAGTTGCATCATTTCCCAGAACAGGCCTGGAGCTGGCCTGCTCCCAGATCCACCTGGCTGGAAATTTATAGGAACTATGACCATGAGCATCCTGGTGGATCCTGACTGTGCAGCGCAGGCAGGAGCCATGCGGCACTGCCCTGACAAAAAGGCATTTCCATGCAGCATGTAATTCCCTAAATCACTATAAACCACAAATGAGCAATTTGAAACCAACCTCTCCCTAATTACAGCAGATGGACCTGTTTGGGGGGTGGTGACCAAACCTTATGAAGCATCCACAAAGCAGCTCCCTGCCATGCCTGGGCAGTGAGCCAGGCTGGAACCAGGGAGAACCAGGAAGGAGGCAAGGAACCAGGTTAAAAACATGACCCAAATGTGACACTGGTCACTGCTGGGTTATCCTGAGAGATGCTTTTTCCCTCCTCTGCTCTGTGCTCCAAATGCAGAGGGAAGGGTTGAAGGCTGGCTCCGACATGGACTCATGTGGGGCATTGGTGAATGCCTTGAGCCCTGTCCCGGGGCTATTTATAGACATTCCTGTGGCCAAAATAAGCACTGTTGGTGTGCAGGAGGCATCTGACACCCAGAGCACGCTGCAGCCGGCTGGGTCCCTGCACCGTGGGACAAACCCACTTGGGTGACCTGGTTACGAAAGCCCAAACACTCGAGGCAGGTGAATTAAACATTCCTGAGAGGGAAGCAGAGCAGAGGGTGTTTGTCCAAAGGGAACAGAGCTGGTTTGCAGGGGGGGGAGCACGGGCTTGTGCTCCTTCCATCCCACCTCGCTCCCATTGAGGAGAAGGTGGATTTAATTGCCATCTATCCATCACTGACTTGACTTTGTGCAATGACCACCACACCCCGTGCTGGCACGCACCAGAAAGGATCATTCCTTGCACAATTTTAGAACCTCTTAATTGCCTCGATTCTCAGAGCATGAAGCTCTCCAGGCCCATTCACAGAGCTCCTGTGTTGCAAGGGATGCCAACAAACACGCTGTGAAGTCCATTCCCCAAATCCAATCATTCTCATGGTGCTCCTTTGAAATCATTCCAGAGTTTCTAAAACCTTGTTGAAATACAGAGCCTCCTTACCCTGATCACGGCTGGCCACAACCCAACCGAGCCTCCATCTCCACTCAACGTAGTGACAGGACAAGGGGTAATGGGTTAAATCTGAAACAGGGGAGGTTTAGATTGGATATGAGGAAGAAATTCTTTCCTGTGAGGGTGCTGAGGCACTGGAATGGGTT
>JBCJKH010050400.1:0-18784 GCA_039877255.1 Loriculus beryllinus | reverse complement strand
TGTGAATATTATTTGCTCAGCAAGACACAGAGGTAAGGCTTTGAATACAGGAAGTCACCATTTCCATTGCTATGATGTGTGCTGACAAAATGCTTGTTTCCTCATATAATTACAGGCTTACAATGATAGAATCCACACCAGCAGGACACTCAACGGCCTCCTTCCACCAGGTCTTACTCTTCCTCTAAGAAGAGAGACAGAGCAGGGTTAAGGTTCCCAGAGCTTTGAGAAGCCTAACTGGGCATTTGGCTTTAAGTCTGGATATTGATTTGTACATTAATATGCCATTATCTCACAATATATGAGTGCTGAAATCCAGACAATGTTCAGATTTATTGCTGCCACCTCTTTGTTTTTAATCTTGTTAAATCACTCTTGCTCTTTCTTCCATCTCCAGAGATACCCAATGAACAACCTTCAAATCAGTCATTAAGTCTTCCAGACAGGAAAAAAAGTTAACTGTGCAAAAAGCACCTTTTCTTCTATATCATAATGTTATAAACCTTAATAGCCTCAAATACTTTTGATCTTCAGGGTCCTTGGCCATTCATTTCAGCCTGGCTTTGAAATGCTCCGGCTCTGAAGATCAACGAGCTGGAGCTGTAAGGGAATGATGGGATGTTGTCATGGGAGGGCTGGAGGTGGATGGATTGCCAATTCTTAAAGTCCCATTTTGGAAACACCACTGTCAAGAGGGACCAGCAACACACATTCAGCCTTAAAATCCCAAAAGGAAGTTTCAAAGGCTTCATAATATGAAGCAGAGAAGTATCTACATCAGGCCTGATTTACATCATCTTGGGATATGCCCCTGAGTATTTTAGGTGTTGATTATACTGATTGTTTCCAAGTCACCCTAGACATTGGATAGAGCACTTAAATGCTGCGCTTCCTGCAGGATCTTTAAGGAGGCTAATTCATTACACATTCATCTAACTGCAAATAACTTCAAATAACCCTAACCCCTTTCCTACCTCCCAGGGTGATTGTGTTGTTTCCAAGCATCTCAGGGATGCCAGGACATGGCTTTAGGAGCTGCTGTGACTTTCTCACATCACACCCAGTGCTGCTCTGAAACTCTCAGCTTTCTATATCCTCATTAAACACCTTGGTGGGGTGGGAAGCAGCAGGTCAGCTACTTAAAAACAGTCCAACAGCTTCCAGGCTCTTCCCAACACTAAAGCCACTCTGACCAAGCAGAGAGCGCCACATTGGGTGTTACAGTGACTGAAAGCCCAGAGTTCAGTTCCTTTCCTACTTCCTCCTCAGTGGGGAGCAGCTGAACACACTCTTGCTTTCTGTTTTGTGCAAAATGTTGTCATTAAACATTAATATCTATTACCTGATGGGCAAAAAAGTCTTCCTGATTTTACTTCAGCTTCAGTATCAAGTTCCCTAATCTGTTTTTCCCTATCACTATGTAACTGAAATAAAGCTTAGGCCTCTTATATCTGATGGACATCTGAAAACAGTCTTGATGAAGCCTCTGGCATCTGCACTGAGCTCTGCCTGGTCCCCACCACAAGCTATGGAGAACTATCGACAGAACCCTTTTCTTTATTGCCCCTTTATTTGTCACACAGTATCAGTGCAATAGAACACAGCCAGGTCTGTCTCTGCAGCAGTATGAATATAAACCAAGACACAGCAGACAAACCTGCCTCATCATCTTCATCAATCCCCAGAGCCAACCTCCCCTAAAAACCCTGGTTCCACACACTGCTGCAGTCCAACCTCTCAGCAGCAATGCAGACACGCATAATGCAAAAGAGATGAGAACAAAGCATTCAAAGAGCAGCACATTTGGGTGCACACAGATTTACATGTATCCCTGCAAACACCAGCGTTGCTCTGATGGAGCAATCGAACTTCTCAACACACTGCCATTCATTTTCCCCTTTCTGTGCTTTTACACAGACGAACAGGCTCCTCAGAGCTATTGTAATCTGCAGATAACCTCAACATGAAAGATTTTCCTTCAAGTCAAGATGCCTTTGCTGCCTCTAGAACAAGCCATTTCAGCACAAGGAAGCATCAGTTGGGTACCAGGAACCCAAGAGTTACAGATGAATGCAGCATCCTGTTGGGGAGGGCTGGGGAGGCTGCATCTCTGCACAGGCGACCAGAAGAGTGCCAAACAAAAAGGGCTGCAAGAACTATTGATGCATTGCAGATAAAATGTGGATCAGCCGAGCTGCTTTGGCAGCAAGCCTGTTGGAGCGGAGAGCAGGAATTCTGTCTCTGGGCTGGAAACACATATGTTCCTGCTTCTCCTCCCTTCCTTGGCCCAGGGAGGGGGCCAATATCTTTTTTAATACCAAAGATTCGCTTTAGAAAGTACAAGTGCACTATAGCCATTTTACAGAGCTTGGGCTTTTTGGGTACTCAATACAGCTTTCCTTTCATATTAATGTAAATACTGGCTTTTGAAGAGACATAATCATTTAATTAGGCAACACTCCTATATAATTATATTAATTGTCCATTTTACCATTTATATAGCAGCTAATTGTATATTTCAGGAGATGGCATAAAAGTAGCTTTAGCCCTATTGCACACACAGGGAAAGCCAAAGGAGTACAATTAACACTACAATTCCCTCCAGGTCCCAGGTCAAACATAGCCTGACCCTGCTGCCACCGAATCCAGAGCCAAAATGCACTGATATTAATAGGAAGAAGCTCACAGGAAACAGGGAAGAGAACACAACTCACACCAGCTCCTCCATACAGTCTCTGGATCACATTGCCTCCCTAGCTAGGGCAAAGCTGCTCAATAAGAAAGGGGATATAGATTTAGCTTCTCCAGTGATGCTCAACTTGAGATGAAGACAACTTCCAGTATCTCTTCTAGCCCTGTCGGCCCTGGGGAATATGGCTGCAGCCAGGTTCCACATATGCTTTTACAAACCCCACTGAAGCTCATGCACACTTCCTTGGATCAGGGTAATTTCCTTCCCACCGCACTTCGCTTTCCTAACATGGAGGCCTTGAAAATTTAATTTCAAGGGCTTCTCTGCATCATTTCCACTCCAATTCTGCAACCCTCAAAGGATCCAAACGTTCAAAATACAAAGGAGGGGGATGGACACCACGACTCTAGATTCAGATCTGAGTATACAGAAGAGATTTTAGGGCTGCTGAAATGCTTCATAGGACTATTTTACTCTCAGCTTTAGTTTTTTTACCGACTACTTATGCTTCCCATGCAATTTTTACTACTTTTCTGGATCAGGAAACCACCCGAAGCCTCCACAGTCCTGCAAGACTTCCAGAAAATGACTTTTCCCTGGAAAACATCAGTGTTCCCTACTGCTCTCCTATGACTTCAGTGAATCCGAACCCACTCTGAATACATCACAGAATCGTTACAAAACAAAACTGGCAATCTGGGAATAATACCTTTAATTTCACGAAACAGAGCTGCGTTCTCAGAGAGAAAACTTATCCCTCTCTGCCCTCCCCGCCTCAACCTCACTAGTCCGGAGTTTGGGGTGTTTCTTGCCTAGGGCTCCGATCTACAGCACACATTAACAACGGCAGCAGCCCCAGCGCCTCACTTGCCTCCACGTGTTCAAGTTCTGAGCTCTCTTTTGCACGCCGAGGGTTTCTAGCAACCGAGCCCTCCTGCTATCACACCCGTAGGAGCTCAGCCGTGGCCTNNNNTATCACACCCGTAGGAGCTCAGCCGTGGCCTGGACTCATTGGAAGCTTCAGGATTCAGTCCTGCCCTTTCCCATGCTACCGATGGATTGGGAGTCCCTTTGTGTTATGTTCCAACTCAAGCTCACTTTGGAAGTGCCAGAACTGCAATGTCAACCCTTCTGGCTTGCCTTTAACAGCAGTCTATGCAATACCTCGCGCCAGATTGCCTTCTCAAGTGCAATAAAGACAGTTCCTAGCGTTATTTATGCGATTCCTTGACACCAGCCAACTCCATAGGAAGGTTTCTTGCAGCATTCAAGCTGTGCATGAGCACGCCAGACCCAGACTAGACTTAAGGCAACAGAAAAACCCCACGCATCAGCAGAACGAGCTTTCTTTGGAATCACTTTCAAGTGGCTGCACATCAGCTCGCTGGAACAGCGATCAATAAAACCCGCTCTCCAAACCCTGGATAACAAACCTTGTAACCAGCAGAGATGCAACAGAACTGTAAAGTCACGCTGCTGCAATACGAAGTTGCGTAACACCGACAGAGCACAGCCCCACGCTTAAAAGTCCTTTTTACCCAAAGATTGCTTCTATCCATGGCATGAAAAACTCACCTCCTGTTTGCACTGCTCTGAGACGCTTTTCCACGTGTGGATAGTGATTTGCCAAGCCTCCTGTTACACCGCGTGGCAGCGGGGAACACTGAAGACCCAGTTTTGGCTACATTAGCGCCTTTCTCACTCCTAAAGTGCTGAGAAAGGACCCTCCCATCAACAGGAACAATTGCTCTCCCAAAGGAAGGCCGGGCTAAACAGGGCTGAGGATTGCAGGTGTGATGGGTGGGAGATTATAAGGCCCACTTTACAGACAAAGGGAAAAGTGAGAGATTGTAGCCTGCAGCTGTAGCATCACTTGGGCTCTGAACGGCTATTGGTCTGGGTTTGGTAACTCAAGAGTTCACCCCTCAAAATACAGAGCTCTGTAGGCCCTCACTGTAAGCCATGGAAGACAGAACCCTCTCTGGGACAGTTTTATAAATCCGGGTTTAAATTGCTCAGGATCCTACAGGAAACTTCCAGCAGAGCTGATACTGGATGTTTAATCCCAGTGCTGCCTGTCTGAGGGGTTTGATGTACTCCAACCATTTGTAGCATTTATCCCTGTGGAACAGTGACATGAACACCTCCAAATCCTCTCGGATACTCAAATGAACCTCCTGCCCGGAGGCGATGAGCAGGGTGAAGGACAGGGCATCTCCTAACCGAATGCCTGTGCTGAGATCCCATTTGTGACAAGGAGTAGGTGCAAAAGGGGCAAAGCACAGAGACCTTTGTATCTGTGAAACTCAGCATATACAAGAGAGCAGCGGTCTATTGCTGGTGTTAATCAGTATTAGATTTCTACTGTGCTGCAGGGGACAAAGCTGAGAGGACACTGATTACAGCAGACAGATCCCCATGCTTGAGGATGGTGCAGAAACAGCTTCCTCGCTTTATAAGCTATGGAAATCCAGCACTGGTTCCTTGGAGGTTACTTTGCATCAGCTGTGAGTGGATTTTCCCGAAAGACACACATTGGTTGGCAGCAGCTGTTTTATACGTGTGCCCATTAACGCCTCTGGAAATCGGTCTTTAAACTGTGCTAATCAATAACACTGCGTTTGGTCTGAGTCAGACTCTTCCTTATGAGTGACTGAACGCACAGTACAGAGCAAAGCCCTGGTTCTGTGTTATAAGTAGACTACTTCCAGCACTGAAAGAACATTTTTCCTCCTCAGATTCCCCCCCATCCCACCAAAACTCGGTGTTTCGATCACTTGCCCAAATCACACCCTTTCTGTAACCCTGTTTTAGACTTTCTTACAAATGACTTCTGGTTGCATCTGATCAGACATTGAGTCCTGTGCTCAGCAGGGACCAGTGAGTCACAAGTGTAGGCTGTGCTGCAGCAGCAAACCCGAGCTCTAAGCAGAACAACAATCGGCTTTCACTCATCTTCCTAATGACAGCACCAAAGCAAAACTCCTGTGCTTGCATCCCTGCCCTTCTACCGGTACCCCTCAGGCCAGACACTGCTTAGTGCCGCTCTGTGCAAGATGCCACCTGCAGAACTATGTCATTACTTTCTTAGACAATCCCTGCAGGAACAGGAGACTCCTAACAAGTGAATACCTCGAAAACCCCTCCAGGGGTTAGCTGTAGCAGTGAGAGTAAATAAACACTATAGACAAATAGTGCCTTTATAGCACAAGGGCGCTGAAGACATCACTGTGTTGCAGCTCCCAACAGGCAGGAAAGGAGCAGACACTTACATTCCAACTGCAGGCAGGCAGTGGGAAGGCTGGAAGTGTTTTTCCCCATTTCACCTCTCTGTATCTGCTCTGCTCACAGGTTAGCACTCATCAGCAACATGCACGGGGTAAAGACGGCTCTGGGGAACAAATGGAAACCCACTGAGGTTGGAGTTATGCTGGGCCCTTGAGGAGATTAAGCTCATTCTGCCTCTAGGCAACCAGTAATGTAATGAAAGTAATTACATCAAAGCAGAGAGGAGAGGGGCTGCTATCCATCTTTAAGCCGGTTTTGCCCACACAGAAAAGAACACTTAGGGAAAGGGCTGGTTCTCCAATGCTGACCCAAGATATGACTGAAAGGGTCTCAGGTCAAATGCAATAGGACAATACTCCTCCCATATCTCATTTCCTTGGAGATGGAAGGGCAATTAAAGCCTTAAATACCTCTTTATTAATCCCAGAGGGAATGGGATGTGCTGCTGCAATCACTGGGCCCCAATGCAGATAAGTTAATTCACAGCAGCCCTAAGTGACACCAGTTCCTCAACCACACACAACAGATAAGCCAGCCCCATTGTAACCTGCCTTCAAATTCACAAACCTGCTTCCCCTGCCAAATGAAATCAATGCAGGGTGATCCAGAGCAGCCTTGCCAGGGTGGGCAGCACAGACCCAGGGGCCTGATGAAGAGGTTTTAACTCTCATCTTACCCGAGATAACACTATTTCATTACAAAACCCACAGAGGTGCTGGAGGGCAAGAGGCAGAGGAGGGGAACAGTGACAGACAAGGCAGCTCACTGCTGTAGAGCCTGAGCGATGAGGGTTTGTCTTTGCTTCTCACCACCTAAATCTGTTCTAATAGGCAATAAAGCACACTGGTTTTCCCCAGGTCGAGCCTGTTTTGCCCATGGTCAGTGACCTTCCCATCTTGATCTTAATCTGTGGTTTTTCCTCACCTTATTTTCTCCTCTCATCCTGTTGCTGATGCGCAGTGAGCGTAAATAGGACCACACTGACCCCACCTCACACCTTGCTTCTTCCTTGTTTGCTCTCTGGTGTTAAGATCTCAATAAAAACCTTTCATGTCATTGTTGGATCGCAAAGCCCTTTGGACAAGAGCGCTGCAATCGAGTTGATCAGTTTAACACCCATGTCATCTTCAGAACTAACTGAAAAGCACATTAATCCTCTTGTAGCTTGGAGTTTTCGCAAGCTGCCAGCTCCCATACCTTGTTTGTATGAGGCTTCTGCTAATTTATCCCAGATATAAACAAAGCCCAATTAGTAGGTGGTAAAATACTCATCAATCTGTTTTACTTCTGTTATCATGAAAAGAAACCTCTTAGGCGTTTCACCATCCCCGGAACTGGATAAATTATCTTTTTATGGCCTCATATTTTTAGAATCAACACTGGGCATACACATGAAGGATGCTTTAAAATATTTGTTTCTAATAATAGTTGTAGCTAATGGTCTTTAAAACAATCACAAACAAATTCTAGCATTAGCTGCACTGGGTATTTTGGATCCTGTGCCCATCTCACCCCATACTCTCAGCTCTCTGACACTGCAAGTCCTGCTATGATCTTCAATTAGAAATAGAAATAGCCCCTGCAATGCTATTACTATTCTTCCCAAAGCATTTATCAACCCTCATTACAATAGTCTAGATATTCATTATTGATTTAATCTCATTTCCTCTGGTACAGCACATCCCTTCTTTGAATCTCTGCAACAAACAACAGTCCGGTCCCATTTCCACATCCCGATTGACTCTTTGGATGCTCCTCTATCTCTAAGGGCAAATGTATTGATTTGAAATGCTCCACACCAGCTACATACACCTTTAAAGCATCTGCTCGTGGTAAAGCTGATCCTAATGGAAGGATTTTAATCTCCTCCCATCACTTCTTAAGACATTTAAGTTGAATATTCCTGATGCAAGGAATTCTTGGGAAAGTCACATCCCATTTTGGTGTCTGATGCAGCTGAAATCTGGCCCTGGTAATGAAAGCTTGAAAATAAATTTGGTTCATTATGCATGATGTCTCACTGAATCATTCACCTCCCTAAAACCAAGACCCAGCACAAGGTGGAGGAGTTAACAGATCCCTGCTGTGGATGCATGGAACGACTGTCACATGAAGTGTTCTTTTTTGCCTATATATTTGTCTTTATATGACTGCTTCATGCCTGACTTGCTCTGATATTTATAGATGCTCTTACACAGATAATCTGGGAGAGAAAAAAACCAGAGGAAGATGTTAAAAGAAAAAAGGAGGGATTTCCATTTGCTCTTCAAATCCTTGAGTTCTTCCCAAAATAGAAAGAGGGAGGAAGAAATAAGATCAATGCATTGGAACATGGCTGGGGGTAGATTCCACCCTGCCTTTTATAACAAAATGTTGCAATAAAAGTATAATATTGGGAAATAATTTGTCTCAAGGTTCATGTATTTCAGTGGCTTCAATAAGCAATAGAGTTTAGGTGGGTGAAGTTTTATGGCTCTAATAAGAAAGGTTGGTTTTCTGGCACTGCTGAGCCCTGGAGACTTACAGCAGTTTTTCATAAAGAACAGGGAGATTGGGAAAAATCTTTGCACCACATTCTACCCAGGAAAGGAAAGAAAACTTTTCAATGTATGTGCTTTAAAGTGGTCTGATTATGGCATTTTGGTGTCATTTCTTTCCATTTTGGTTATTCTTTCTGGATATCTTTTCTGTATTTCCACACCTTTTATCCTCATAATTCCCTATATAGTGATGGGATCCTCAATCAGATCAGGATTCCATTAGAACAGAGTCATTTGTGCAGATACTTCATTATAGTGGTGTGATTAAATGAGCATTATGCAGAAAAGAGGATGAGAGCAACTAAAGAGAGGAGACAGAGAGGGTCACAGTAAAGAGATTTTTTTAGTGTGTAGGGATTTCTTACATAAGTCAGCCACACAAATCAGCAGAACACCAGCAGAAAGCCCAGCTCTGAAGTGAAGTTAAAAACCAGCAAATCCCAAACTAGTATAAATCGCTGATTTCAGTGCTGCTTTATTTCTAACAGCGGCAGGCAACATAAATCAGTGCCCCTCAGTAGAGCTTCCCCAATCTGCAGCAGCTGAACATCAGTCCCTCAATGCCCAATTTCTTTCCTTGGAGTACACCGAAATAGATGTTAGGACACGGGAGTTACCAGCATGAACATGTCTGGAGAAACTGCCTGGAACAGTGATGAGAAAAGGTATTTATCACTCATTTTGCTTTTGCAGGCATTAATAACACCGGTAGGATTGATAGCTTTCTGCCTGTCCACTAGCAGCTAAGTGGAGAGGTATGAAAGAAGAATCTAGGTCACAAATAACCTTTATTTCAGTCTTTTAAGGCTATCTAATGAGGACATACAGGTGTGCTCCTTTATGTGGGGAACTATACCTGTGAAAAATAGAGTCTTTGTCAAGTCTCGTGAATAGCAGCTTTGCTTCTTTGCGAAACGAGGACACCTGATTCTTCTCACTTTCTTTTCCAGTTAAAAGGACACCAGTTTTTATGAATCCTGCACAAGTTGGGGCAGGAGTGGCTGGAAAACAGCTGAGGAATTGAAATGGCAGTGTTTTCTGAAGAACAATTCAACGACACACAAATCCCACACAGTCCTTTCAAATGTTGAGTAATGCCGATTGTTTCATCTGCCTTCAATGGCTCTGTAGTCACTGTAAGAAGAAAGAGCCAGGATTCATGTTTCTGCTTTAGTAGGACTTTGAAAACTTCTAATGGTTTTCAATCATTTCTTCTTCAGCAGCAATTATGTTTCCAGATCCAGTATAAAGCATTTGGCAGATAGCTGGCCTGTTAGCACAATTACACATTCCATGTCCATAAACCAAATCTCAGTTTCCAAGAAAATAATGGGATTTCTAGGCACTAAATCTTCCAGATTCACAGAACTCAATGTCTGAATCCCTCTGTCACTGAGCTCAACATTCATTACTTTTAAAATGTCAGCCTCAACACTTTAGTGTCCTTAAGACATGTTTGGGCTTGGGTTTGTTCTATTTGTTATGTCTACTTCCTGGCAAATACTTGGCTTTCTGTGTGCATTTAGAACTTACAGAGTTTGCTGTGAAAATAAAGACAGGAAGCAGGATTTAGTCCTATCTGTGCCACACTACAGCACTCCATGACACCAATAAAGTGTTCCAGGTGCATCAACCTGGTTTCTACCTTTCTATCCTCCTTTTCCCCTCCGCATTCTGTATGCAGACTGCCGACTCCTGCCTGGGTACTCTCTATTGTTTGACACTTTCCAACTTCAGTGAATCTCTACAGATGAGGCTTTGCTTTCAGAACCAGAGCTAAGTTTAGCACCAGGCCCAGGGTTATTCTTCACCTCATGGTTCAAATGTTTATTTTGCCTTCCTGTGTGCTGGGTATGAAGATTTATCAGGCCTGAGTCAGACATAACACACTTATCACACTGCTGTGCTCGCTGCAAAGACACGGAGGGCAATAGCTCTCCAGCCTGTGCATAGCTTTGGTGATAACTCTTCAAGAAGCAGAATATTAGTGTCTGAGTTGACAGCCACTGAAAAACAACTGCTGAATTACTTCTGACTTCACAGGGATAAAGAAAGGAATCTTTCACTCCTCTTCCTCGGTCAGGACCAGGCTGCTTTTCAACTGTTTAGCTAATGACCTTTGCTGCTATTTAGAACTAGCATTTCTTTTGAGAGCATCCTTTACCTCTGTCACTATATATGTAATTTTTCTCTGCTCCTCGCTGATCCTTTCAAGGGCTTTTATTTCCCCTGCATCAGACAGATCAATCCAGTGGCAGCGAATGTCTGCTCACAGGGAAATGCAAAAGCCTTGAAATGACTTGTAAGAGACACCCTGTACTTTCTCTTCCGTTCTTGCCCACCAGCACTCAACCTCCCCCTGCAGACAATAACTCCACATTGGTTTTCTCTTACTGCAAACAGTTCATTTCAGTTCCTGCCCTACTCCTTGTGCAGCAACAAGGGGTTTGTTCTGCTATAGCTGAAGTGGTCAAGCATGGGACTTTGACAGAAGCAGCAGTACTCAGAAGCTTGGATAAGCTGGGACCACACTCCATACAAGTACCCTACATCTTTACACTGATGTAGATGCATTCACTTCTGAGGAAGAGCAATAGTTTCACTACACTAAATGGAGGTCGTTTGCCCCAGTTGCTTTCATCTCTGAAGCTTGCTCCACTGACCTCTCCCTCCTGCTCAATCAGCAACTGGTTCCTTTGCGGAACAAGCAGATAGCTTGTGTGACGAGGTTTATCGTCTCAAACCCCCTCATTTCATTGCTGCTTTGATTGGAAATAGTTGCATTCTATTACCCTTTCCATCTGTCAGAGGCCATTAGCTGGAAATCTCATCATAATTCCTTGCAGAGTCCACAATATGAATTCCTTTTCATGGTTCTGCAGCCTCAACATTTCTATTGTAGCTATGTGAGACAAAGGAAAAAACATCTTTAATAAGCTTTTTCCTTCCTCGCTGCCAGGGAATGCAGTTCAGCTCCATCCATTCCTTTTGCCTCCTGAGCACTCCCAGTTCACACGAGCAACAGGTGAAGATGGCAGCCAGGTCTCTGGATTTCAGGGCTTTGCTGCAGCTGGAAGAGCAGCAGAGACCAATTCCAAGCAGCAAGTCCCCACAGCTTGTGATTGGAATGCTCTAGCAGCTCTTTCACAGGGGTATGGACCATACTACCACAGCCCTTAGGTCCTACAGGATGTGCCTTACCAGTCAATACCCCAAATCCTCAGGAATAAGAGGTCCTGGATGATCAATTCCACCATTCCTCCAAAGCCAGATTTCTGGAAAACACCAAGCACTGCTCCTAAAAGCCTTGTGATTTACATCTTTCACCAAGAAGTCCATTGAGCACCACCTTCTTCCTGCTGATTCCCAACGAGATCTCATTTAGACACATCAGAAGATGACTTGGCCCCTTAAATATCACTTCAGCTCCCAGATATTCTGTTTTTCCTGAAAGTGGAGATTCCTAAGCCACTGAGAAGAATTCTAAGTGGTTACATGGAACTCTCAGCTATAGCAAATGCAGGGGTTGAGTCTCTGGAGGAAAATCCTTATTAAACCATTTAAGACGTAAAAAAAAAATCAATATCTCTTCCTGTCTTGGTTTGTTATCTCATTTATTCTGCTATAATTTTTCTTGAGCACCAGCAGCCCGGTCACTTTTAATCAGATGCCTAGGCTGAAGCACTCCAGGAGTTTCACTTGGAAGCCAAGGTTATCTTAAACTGTATCCACAATGCTGCGACTGCTTCAGCATCACTCAGTGCCTACCCCAGTGACTCCCATCATTTGCTGTTCACAGCTGGCTTGTCAAAGGCCATCTTGCCAGACCTTGTGAAGGTGTTTCCAGGCTCTGAGGATCTCTATGTGTTACACACTTGAGATACCTCAGACATTAGGTGGTGAGATTTGATTACAGCATGCAAGTAAACATGTAATGAGGCAGAACATGAGCATTTTGCACTGGTTGAACTGGTTCTTTAGGATGAGAAAGCAGAAAGATCACCCTTGCTGTGCTCTTCACATGCTGAATTCCACACATCATCAGGTTCCTTCAAGAACAATCTGCACAAGTATTGAAAATGCAATTTCCAATTGTGTTCCAGTTTATTTTTCACCTGAGGGCTATGAGAAACTCATTGCTTCTGCTTTTCGGGAACTATTTGGAGTTGTATGCAAGGTTTCATGGCTTTCAGTGCTATTGCTATTCTGTTCTGCAGCTATTACAGTGGCCAGAGAACAAGCAGGACAGTCTGTTACAGATATGGACCATGCAAGTCCCCATACAGGATTGTTAACAAACCACTCCCTTGGTTGGTTTAAATCACAGCTGAGTTCACATGGCCTCTGATTAGACTGATGTGGAAAAGGAAGTGAAAGAAGAAATCAAAGTAGGGTCTAATTCAACCCCACTATTGCAGCTTCGCATCCTCTAGTTCTTGCTGCCACATCCAGAAGCTGAAATAATGCCCAAGTGAGTAATCTGCAATAGATCTGCTTTATCTGCACAGGGGATGCCAGATTCCACAGTATCTTGTTGGCACCTGTGGGTGACAGCAACATAAACTCCCTTCAACAGCTCCTGCCTGCCATTTCCTGATGGATTAGCTAATTAGCAAGGGGCAAGGCTAATTGCCATGCAGGGTTTATTTCTGTTTCATTATTGACATGTCATCTGCTTGCCATGGGGAAGCATCTTTCAGAACGGCAATTAAATTACATGAGTTGACTTCTCTTTCCTAGAAGAATTATCTCGTGTTCCTCTGCTGCTTATGCATGTCACTCAGTTCTTGCAGAAGGGAAGATTGAATCCATCCAGAAACAAACCAAATCCATATTGCATTCTGGCAGTGTGGGTTTATTCCATCAAATACTCATTGCTATGTCAACACTCAAACCCACACAGGACCCTGCTTCAGTCTGAGGTGCCCGGTTGGCCGCATTTGAAGTTTCTGATGGACAAGATTAAGCTTTTCACTAGAGACTTGAGTGCCCATAATGTGTAGAAATATGAAGCAGTCACTGTTTGGATTAGAGTCTGCGACTTTGAGGACTTATTTTTTACCTTAGCATAAGCTAAGGGCAATGTGCTTTAACTAATACTCTTTGTAGTCAGAAATACACCGCAGCTCAAATACAATTACTATAATGGACTGTATTACATTACCTGCCCTGTCTGCAGTGTTAACTGGTTTTTCTAGAAGAGCAGACATTGATGAGATCAAAGACTATGCATCTCCTGAAGTTATGTCTGAAGAAGTTGCATGCTCTGAGACTCCAGAACGCTTGAACCAGTGTAGTGCTTCCTATTTTGACAAGGAGAAAGCTTCAGTTGCACAAATAACCTTCAAAAAGTGGTCCAGTAATGAATTAGCCTGGATTTACTCCCATACACTGCATTTGACCTCAGTTTGTAGGTAGAGGACAGGGGGAGATAACTAAATCACAACAGCATCCAGATACATGGCACTTCTTGAGATAATCATCACAACAGAATGCTTCCTGTTTGCCTCAATAAAATTAATGAATTCCTTAGCTAATAAGCCAGGGATCAGCCCTGTCTCAAAACTCACCCTTTAGACTGCTGATTGAAGCGTTTCTGTAACTCCACATGTCATTAACCTGAGTATATCAAGCCCTTTCCTGGGGGAAGCAACATTTATTTGCTAAGTAGCAGCAGCAACAGCCAGGAAAGATCAATTTTACACTTCAAGATTTAGAAATGAATTAAAGAAATTCTTCCTGAAGGCCATGTCAAATAAAGACATCAACTCTAAGTCAGCTGAAGCAAGCCACGGCCTAAAAATAGTCTGCTTTATGAATTGGTGTATTTATCTGAGCGTTCAACTGTTACTGCAGGTGCCAAATAGAACATATATTCATGAGAAAAAAAAATCAAGGTCTATTCAGTGTTTTGAGCCATTCTGCAGCAGTCTATTTTAGGCCTAATACATACTTTACTGGCTAGTGAAAGAGCTCAAATCACGATTTAAGAGTAGGTCCCTTAGGTACCTAACTCTAGCATCAGTACCCAAGCTGGGGCAGATCAGTGTTCAAACATCCAAAACACCTACACCAGACTTGAGCCGAGTTTCTTTGCAGATCCATGGAGGTGGGTGCCCAAACGTGAATAGATTGGTAGTGTTAATGTACTACCTCTTCCTGGAGGCTCATTGAGAACCAAGACGAGCATCTACACATGGAGGTTTTGCATACAGTGAGTCAAGCAGAGAAACACCTCATCCATCCTTTGCATCAGTATGATCAGGAAAAACTGATGGATGATACAGAAATAGAACCCCATCCTTTATCAGCTTGTTTCAAGCCTGAGAATTTCAGCTTTTTTCTATAGCTACTAATCTATCCAACAAGAAGGTTTTGATTAACTGCTTAGACAACAGAAAGCTCTAATTTGCAGTGCCAGCAGTAAAGCTGTCTGTGGTACAGGGCCAACACTTCCAAATGCTCCCGTGTGATGCTGAGATGGTGACAAAGGAAGGGCTGGCTTGTGAACCCACTCAACTAACAAGCCATATCCATCACTTCTGATCACAGCTGTGGCCTTTTACTTCAAACTAGAGAGTGTTAAACATGTTTAAAGGTTGCAAGCAATGCACATTATTAACACTAGCACAAAATAAAGCAAGCTACTTTTAAGCAAGTGCTCTTAAAACAATAGTGTGCATGAACAGATCAGGGGCAGGAACTATTTGGATCCTGTAAACAACATTATTATTTACCACCAGATCCTCAACTGGTACCTACTGATCCAATATCATCTTGGACCACCCTGCCAAGCTGAAGTATGGAAGAGAATTGTCATTGCAGCAAGGCAATCCTTGAACTCGGCTTCCAGGAGAAAAATCCCCCTTTTCCTCCCTTCCAGGAAGAATTTGAAGCAGATTGATGGAACAGACTCCTTAAACTGAAGAGATGGAATAACTCTCTGGATAGGCAGGTCACACCATGAATACCCATCCCTTATCTCCTAGAGCTTCCTCTTAATATCTCTCCAGGATATTGAGCAGGAAGCAACTTCTGCAGTGAGTTACTGTAAGAAGATTCAGAGCAGGTAAAAAGGAAGCATTATTAGATAAATTGAAGCAATCTTATTCAACCTTCGGGATGTCTCACCTGAAGTGAGCACCAGGGGCTGAGAACATAAGGCATCTTTACAAAGGCATCAGCAGTCTTAAACTGATGATGTCAGGACAACAGCAAGCCAAAGCTCTAGGAAAGTTGAGATTCAGTCTCAAATGCAGTGATTTTATGCTTATTCAGGCCTTGCTTTGTCACTCCTCATTTACTGAAGCTTGAGCAGACACCACAGTGATTCCATTAGCACAGTTCAGAGGCTTGCAGCCCCCAGCACTGCTCACAGCAAGGCTCCATTTAGCAGTGCAGATGAGTGAAAGCCAGCCGCCTTCTCAACAGCATGGACCATGCACACATGGAAGTCACCAGGTCTCAGCCAGACAGACAGAAACCCACTAAAATGTGCTGACAAGGTCTTCTGGCTTCACCTTTCATCGTAGAATCTTATCTAGCAAGGAAGGAGCTTCTGTTTGTCTCAGTTTCCCTTAGAGGCAGCCACTCCTGCCTGGGAAAGGGTTTGATTGATTTATTCTGTCTTTTCTTCCACTATCTTTTAACGTCTTAATGTTTGGTTTCCATCTCAGTAAAGAAAGAAAAAGCCAAGTGAAAGCAGACAGAAAGTATTTTCCCAGTGACCTGGGGATGGGCTGCAGCTCACAGCTGCCCTCAACACACACTTGGGAGAGGGTTGTTACAGGTGGAATTGGTATTACTGTGTCTATTAATAAGAGCATCCCAATATCCCCATAGTCAAGCTAGCGTTGCCAGCACAATTCCTAAGGCGAGCACAAAAGGAAGCAGAGGAAGTCTTGGGCTGGGAAAGCAAGATGAAAACAAAGTTTTCTGGGTTCTGCTGGGAAACAAGAAATTATATTGATCCACTTTTTGGCCTTTAAGAAGCCCATACCCCCAGTATTTGCAGGATGATTTAGTCATCAAGATCATAAGCCCACAGCTGCGATATCTCCTGTTCTGCTCCGAAGGTCAGAGATGCCCATTAGCCACAGCTGAAGCGGTGGCTGCTGCTTGTTTCCAAGCTTTTCCTTTGATGACAACCCACAGGCTTGTGAATGTCACCAAGGCAGAGATCAAGCCAAACATCTTAAATCAGACTTCACATTTACACTATAAAACGTAGCCACAAATTACCTGCAAGACACCAGCTCACCCAAACACCCCAAGGCACGAAGGCAGCAAAACCCTCAGGGATGCCTCACAATCAGCTACCTCCTTGATTGCACAGCAATACCTAAAAACCAGGCTGCTCTAAGACATCATCACTGCTCTCAGATGACAAACACCAAGAACCACCTTAGAAAAGCTCAACTACACTCACTGATGGTACAGCATCCCTCTGGAAACCTCAGGACGCCCAAGACCACAGAAACAAATGAGCTCCTACCCATGCAGGGGGATTGAATACCCCCAGAGCAATATGTGGCTGAGTGAGATTGGTGGGAAGGAGAGGGCAGGAATAAACGCAGGTGGTGATGGAGGATGGGTCAGAAGTATCCATCCTGGTGCTGGGATGCAGCTAAACCCTCAGCTGCGAACAATTGGTAGGGTTTGGTTGAAGAGGGTGTTGCAGTTTTGATACTGAAAAGATGATGGGAAATAAACCATAAAGAATATCAAGCACTTTATATGAGGACTTTGAAATTGCTTTAAAATACAAATGTCTTCCATGCATCTTAAAGTGAAAACTTCTATTGTTACCCTGGAACAGGGTTTCTTTCAAGGTCAGAAGTCCCCTTATGATCTGAACCTCCTCAGAAGTGGGATTTGTTCCTTTCTCCATCTCTAATCACCTTTCTTTAAGCTTTCAGGGCTCAGTCAGAACACATTGCGTCTTAAACCAACCAAACGAGAGAGGGGATAGAAAAAGCTACATTCAAGAGGCAGCATTCACACAAACAGAGGAGATCACAGCTGATTTTGGTTTATTTCTGATTAGTTTAGAAAACAAAATGATTTGTAGGAGGCACAAACCAACCCAGGCTTTGTCAAGCTGCCAAATGGAGGAGAATGAGGCCCCTTTTCCTTTATTATATGTCTTCCTCATGGACTTAAAATTTGGATACAATACTTAATACTTGGATACGATACAGGATTGAGACGTTGGTGTCTACCCTTTGATGCTTCCACTTACAACTCGACTTTCAAGACACCTTGGGTGTACCAAAATCCTTCTGACTGTGATTTATTTCCCTCCTGAATTCAACGCATCAGACAAGAGCTCCGAAATGAATTGCTGAAACATCCTTGCAGCTTGAAAACCGTGACACTTCTACCCTCAGCTTCATTTCATGTTGACAATAAATACTTTCCTGTTCCCATCAAGCCGCTGTTGAAAAGCAAGACTGCTGCTCCATTAATGACTGGTGCATTGGTTAGTCCTCAGGAAAGCCAACATTTCTCTCCCTTTTGTAACCATGAAACATCAAGGGATGAATGGTTAATTGGGAGGATTTTACCAAGTAGGAGAACACCCTAAGTGGCTGGCTGTCAATTAAAACTCTAATTGCATCTGAAAGCAATGCTTTAATAAAGCTGGGTTGGAATAGCAAAGGATCTGAACTAATAAATTAAGAAGCAGGCAGGAAGAGACTGACTGAGTGAGGAGCCTGGTCTGGAAATCACAGCCTGGCTCCAGCTTGCAGCAAGTTAACACTGCTGACAGGAGCTTTCCCAGCTCCTCAGCCCAGAATGCTTTACGGATACAACGGAGAGCTTGCAAACAGGAGAGCTGATGCACAAGAAGGTGATCTGCCTTCCCCAAGGTCACATAATGAGCAGACAGCATCCAAGCACCAGCAGCAGCCAAGTACTGCCAGGAATTTGCACAGCTTCAAGGCGGGTGCTGAGTTACTCCAGCTGCCAGTGCTGAGTAAGTGATGTCTTTCTGCATGGCTGGCAAGATGTGTGCAAGCAAGCAGGGATGCTGGGAAGGTGCAGGGAGAGCTGCAGCGATGCTGTCACCTTGTTCAAGAGCAGGCATGAGTGGGGGTTTTGTCTGATTGAAAATCAAAATCACAGCAGTTTGGGTTGGAAGGGACCTTAACATTCATCCAGCTCCAGCCCCCAGTGGACCCCTCCCACTGGAGCAGCTTGCTCCAAGCCCCTGTGTCCAACCTGGCCTTGAGCACTGCCAGGGATGGGGCAGCCACAGCTT
>JBCJKH010050397.1:0-11441 GCA_039877255.1 Loriculus beryllinus | reverse complement strand
AGCCTTCTCTTGTCCAGGCTGCCCCAGCCCAGCTCTCTCAGCCTGGCTCCAGAGCAGAGCTGCTCCAGCCCTTGCAGTATCTCCATGGCCTCCTCTGGACTCACTCTAACAGCTCTACTTGTACATCAATCAGGCACTGCTTGAGCCTTCTCTGTGTTGAATAGGTCCAGCTCCTCCAGCCCTTCCTCATATCCTTGCTTTAGAAGATATTTTTAGCGTCATACCTTGTCTCCTCTATCTGCCACCTTGCCAAGGTAATCTTTCAGCGACTGTATAGCATCCAGCAGGGCTAAGCCCTCCTTCTGGCATCCCTCCATTGCTGCTCGGGTCTGATGGACATTTTTCAGCTCCCTGAAATCAAAGGGACAGTCTGACAAAGCCAGAATCTTGCGGCTCTCCTCATACACCATCTTCAGCACAGTCTGAGAAGAGAAAAAGGCACAATGTCAGGAGAAAGGCATTAGCATCCTGCTAGTATAAGAGCAAGATGGGAGAGCACTAGACAAGGAAAATAAGGTTGCTGTCTGATATCTGTGATACAGATATAACCATGCAGGTCTGCTCTGCTACTTGGTACACTGAATAAACCAATACCCAAACTCAAACACACATGCAGTGAGCCAAGTTACCAGAGAATTTTTATCTTCCCACAACTAAGCACAATATTCAAGAGTACAGTGGCCACTGTACTGTTAAACAGTGTATTCACAATGTTAAAGTACAAATGGGAACCTCAGCCAAAGTACCTTATTGCTGTGCACATCCACACGCTTATGTACAATTAAGGCAAAGGATTGTGCTTTACCTCTGTTGTTTCTGAACTCTCTAGCTAACTTTCCTGGGAATAAATCAAACTCTATCAAATCTGAAGCCAGGTTACTAAACCCCAGTGATGCCAGAAAAATGAATTATGTATTTAGACAACTTTGGCTTAATTTAGCAGCTTACATACAAATAACATCTCCCAGAATAATCAGTCCTAAAAAGTTACACAGTGGAAATTGTTTCCTCTGCCACTGTCAGGAAAAATAATCTCTTAAATAAATTCCCTGTTCACAAACTATTACATCATGCACAGATGTTTCCTGGTCTCTTTTCAAGGAAGGTCAACGGAGATTTAAGTCCTTTTCTACACACATCTCATCCGAAATATCCCAGCCTGATGTGGAGCTGTTCCTCGGTGCCACTCACTTTAACAGCAGCAACAACACAGAGTACTTCTCTTTAACTCTTGGTATTCTTTCTTTGCACTTTTTTCATAACTTCACTTTTGAACCAACTTGAGTTGCCTTCCTGTCACTTGAACCAAAACAGTGGCCACTTCAAGAACCAAAGCTAAATGATGAAAACCTTAGTAAACACGAACAACAGAAGCACAGCAAATTGTTCCAACTAAACACTCAGTAGTGAAATTTGCATTCAGATCTTATAGCCAGTAAAGATTAGATTGACAATCCACAGAAGAAACTGTTTCCTAAGATAGAATAATATTCACCTCTTCTACGAAATCTATGAAACTATGCTCTTGAGAATTATTACTTTTAAGATTCAGGGTCTAGATACAGAATGATTCGGGTTGGAAGGGACCTTTAAAGATCATCTAGTCTGACCCCTGCCACATGGGGGTATCTTTCATTAGACCAGGCTGCTTAAAGCCTCATCCACAGCTTCACTGGGCAACCTGTTCCAGTGTCCTTTGAGGCATTTCATGGGTATTTTCCCGTTGTTCCTAATATATCAGCTGCTCCTGGCTTTCCTTTGTTGCTCAAAACCCTACCCCTTTCTTTTGCTAAGTCTAATTTAAAGCTCTCCTTATAGGTTTGGCCAGCTTATTGGTGAAGACACTCTTGTCCTACTTGGTCAGGTGAACCCCATCTGCTCCCAGCAGACCTCTTCATGATCACAGAAATCAAAACCTTAAGTACAGGTAACACTAGCTACACAGCTAGGTATTTTCCTGTTTGTGTCCTCCATCCTGGACACCTTGCTCTGAATGGGAGGATAGAGGAGAATACCATCTGTGCTCCCAATCCTTTTAACGTTCATCTGAGGGACATAGTCTCTTTTGATGGTTCCAAATTGCCTTGTTACAGTACTGTTATTGTATATTGTTATGGTATTACTGCTCCTACATGGAACAGTAAGAGCAGATGGTTATCTGCAGGGTTCATTAGACTTGGCAGTCTCTCAGTGATGCCACAAATTCAAGCTCCTTCAGGCAGCAAACATCTCTAGAGGAACTGTCTGGATGGCAAATGCTGATGCTTCAGTGCCCCCCAGTAAGGCATCTGCGATTATTAATACTTTACAAGCTTATCTGGTAGCACTGCTTCTAATGCGAGTAAGTGGTTGCATCACCTTCGCGTGGATGGCTTCCTTCATCATGTCACTTAATGTGCTTTTCATTCCTCCAGTGCCAGAGCATCATGCCTGTTTTGAAAGGACACTTGAGGGGATGGGGGAAGGTTCTTCCTTCTGCCTCAAACCAAGATAAAGGTCCAGTCTCCTTCATCTTGAGTTACTTATGTCAGCCAGTGTAAGTCTGAATTCAGACTTACCTTCCCCTTGCACAGCCTTACTTCAGTTGCATAGATCTTCCTCCATTTTGCTGAATAAACTGAAGGAATCTGCTAAACATTTGAGGAGGCAGCATTCACTTCCTAGGAAGTGTATTTCTTCTGGTTTCTTTTTATTTAAGAGCACCGTGTAGCCTACTGCACTTACCCACATATTTGTCACCAGCCTCACAGATGATGTGATTTGAAGCACTGAATTTCTGCCCTTCACAAGCTGGGATTCCTCTAATGGCTGAGAGCTTGTTCAGCTACAGCAGCAAACCAAAGAGGCCCAGGCATATACTTTCTTTAACTTGTCTTCTTAAACTAGAGTGAATAATCACTGCTCAGTCTTCTGTATATTTGTCATACTCCTTGAACTGACTTTGAAAGATTCCTCCACACCTCGGAGTGGTGTTCCCACAGCTCTCCATCATATCAGAATGACAAGAATAGGTAGGGGAGCATGATGTCAGCTAGCTACGCTTGCTTGGGAAACAGCTTTCTGTAAAGCCTCCAAGACAAAGCCATAAATCAGATCAATTAGTCCTTGTACTGTCACATTCTGGAACACCACTAGTGCTGTCCTAGCAAAATCTTCAATTCTAGCAAGTACAAGCAAGGCAAACGTCAGGAAATTTGCCACATGAGAGATGAAATAATTACTCAAGAACCATCATCAGCTTGAATTTCAAACCATTACAGAACAGTTTCCAGTGTAAAGGTCACAGCTAACTATATGATACTAGCATTTCATTCTTGCTGTTTCAGTTTTAAATTGCTTCTATTAACCATGTATTACCTTCAGCTGTGGTGAAAGTATTTCCTTTTCTCTCACTGATTCCATAAAATCTGGGAACATTCCACGGTACTGCAGATAAGCCATGAAACTAGCATCCAGGTGCTCTGACGTTTGTAGCTCCTGCTTTAGTTTAGCTGCAAAATTTGAGCTGGTATCTGAAGAAAGAGACAGCCCACCAAAAGCGTTACAAAGATGAAAAGCACTTGAAACCAGCATAACCATTTGCAGAATAACCATGATTTCTTCTGCTACTTTGAATGCAGGGTCAGTTGAAGTTATTGGGTGAGAGCTCAACAAGTGAAAAGGTTGTAAGTTGGCTTTAGCATCAGAGAAAGTATCATAATTAAGTCAGGTCTCACAAAAACCCCCATGACTCCTTTTCAGTGTGTGAAGTTGAAAAGGTAAAAGCAGATTTCCACTCTACAAATATACAAGTCTCCCTAAACAAAGATCCATCTGACAAAGGCACAGCTTTCAAATAAAAGACCTACAATAAAAGAAAATGGGAGAAAGAAGAAATGTTGTAACATCTTTATAATGAAGCTGAAGGTGAAAAGAATCTCCAAAGTTAAACTTACTGGTGCCATATCCATCACTCATCTCATCTACAGCAGATGCTCTTGATCTGACATCATCTTGTAAATCCGAAGGGGTTAAAGTTAGATTATCAGCTTCTCTCATCTGCTTGGAAAGAAATATTTCAGATGAGTTTAGTTTTCAGAACCCAGCTGTAGAGCTACCTGCATTTTATAACAGCTTTGTTACTAGTGCAAAGTTTATCAAATGCCTACATCTCTAGTGCTGGAGATGGCAAATCCTGCAATGAATGCAACACAAGGCATTCCATCACATTTGTATCTCCCTTTCAATAGTCTGTTAAGAAAGGGACACATATTTATCATTAATTGCCCTTCAAAAGCAAGGCACAACAATATACAACTGAAGATTCATTTTCTGAAGTATAGACGTCGTCTTCCTGTGAAATGATACAGACCCAATATACAAAATATTGCAAGTAAAAAGAAACACCTATATTCTTCAATTTTGACTCAGTATCTACTAACACTCAATGACAGTTGTGAGTGGAGAAGTTTGATGGTAATAAATTGGGTACGGTGGAAGCAAAACACTTTTACATGCTTTAACTCAATTACTTGCACATGAAGCATTATCACCAAATTTATCATTCACTTCCTGCTTGTGTCACTGCAAAAGTACTTGGATTTGAAGAGTCTTTTGAGAGCATGAGAGTAAGACCCAGATTTTTACTGACACCACATCAGCAGTGTGCAGACACACAGGACACAAAGCCAGCTGTAAACAACTCAATTTTAGGATTATCAGAAGCAGTGGTAAATAGTGTTTTAATACAGGCCAGAACCTTACACACCTCGCTTGCTGTGTAAGGGTCTACTACTTGAGCCCATGGCTCAACAATGATGCGAGGGGACTGAACTGAGCAGCCTTGTTTAATTACAATTAAATCAGATATGCAATAGCACTTACCAAAACCTTCTTCTCCATATCTTGGTCATCATCAACAGAGTAGGTACTTTCAGAGAAAGCAGGAGATTTTCTATCCACTCCCACTGCTGTTTCATCACTGCTGTTTTCATACAGGTTAGGATATCCCAGCAAGGCAGAATTATCTTCCTGTATGGATGACCTGGTGTGCATCATCTCAAGATCTGTGCTTTCCACTTCCGAGAAGGGTGTCAACACTGGTTGAACTTCCATGCTCATTTCTTGCTTTCTCATAATCTCCGGTGACCCCCATGAAGCCATTCCTGCACTGAAATCCTGGAAATCTGTCAAATTGACTTTGCCTATGTTCAAGCTGTGCTTTGAAGCATCAGGAGTTTGATGACTTTCCAATATTTGCTGGCTATGCTTTTTCAAATCCTGCTTGTCTTCAGAGTTGTTGATCACATCCAATTCCTGAATCAAGGTCTTTTCTTGCGATGGCTTTATTGGAGTTTTTGGATTTAGAGTGTGAGTCTTCGAGTCAAACACAACTTCATCTTTATCCTGCAATGAAATAACGCATTAATTGTGTAAGAGAATTTAAATACTATTTTAAACTGAAAAACATTAACTTCAAAAAATTTTTTCTAATTTAGTAGTTGTATCTGTTACTACATAAAAATTATCAGATGCTTTAGTATATTTTATACGCCAGCTAACCAGGCTTTTTAACAAGCATATCATCAATAGCAGAGAAAAAAAACCCACAACTGTACAATAAGCCAATGTCTTTCTGCAAAGCAGGAAAGAAAGGGTATTATTTTTTAGCAGCGTAGATAATCTTCCTACGTTCAAACAGACATCAAAAACGATTGCTTTACTAACTGGACAAATCTACCTAACTATCCTAAGGCTTAATTCCTGACCCAGGGCACCAGGAAAAAACGGTTAAGAAGTCTACAGATGATTCCTATGCCTGCCATTTCAATGCAGGAGAAACTGTTGAGCATCTACTTCTAGTCACTGCAAGGAAGAAAAGCATAAAATCACAGACTGATCTGGGTTGCAAAGGACATTAAGATTACAACTAGATGACCTTAAGGTCCCTTCCAACCCTAACTATTCTATGATTCTATGATCACCCAGTTCCAAACCCTGCCACAGGCAGGGGCACCTCACACTAGACCATGTCACCGAAACCTGGCTCTGTCCAACCTGGCCTTGAACACTTCCCTACTTGATGTGATCCTTGCACGTAACTGCCTGCTTTCCAGCCTGAAGGCTTGGGTATCTGAATGGGTACAGAACCTTTGCATCCTGTTTCCTGCAGTGTGAGGCATAGTTACTGACCAGGCCAAGGCTAGACTTCCACCTTCAAACTGCAGAGACATCCCTGCCTGCCTTCCTACATGGACTCATTCCAAACTCCCCTACCTCCTCCCCGGCAGTGTGGCTATCTGCCCTAGCACGGTCTCTTCAACAGGCTGTTTCTCACACTTCTTCTCCTCGCTCCCCACTGACTGTGCAGCATTTTACCCATAATTTCCTAAATATGTTTTTGCAGCAGGGCCACACATGTGGCTGATTGGCTCAGTTATGGCCTGTGGTGGAACCAGCTCCGCACAGCATGGAGCAACACTGGGCTTTTCTCAGGGAGGCCACCCTGCAGCTCTCGCACTGCCAACACCCAACAAAAAGCTTAGGATCCATGCCCCAGACTACACCCAGCTCAGAAAAACTGACTGGATTAGGTTTCCATGTGGGCTTGCCCTGTTCTTAGTTCTTCCAGGTATCTACCTCTAGCCACTGCTGGAGAAACTATGAACACACCCTTCAACCTAGTCACCACAGTCACTTTTATGCCACAGTATTCATCTTTACCCTTTCTTGCAGCACTGAAAATGATAAACTAAAGGGCTTCGTGTTTTTAAAAAGATCGTACTATTAAAACCAAATCACATACCTGTTTATCAGTGGGGGACACCAGTACTGCAAGTGGCTGATCAACATTTGCCTCTAGTTCTTCCAATTCCTTCGTTCCTCTTTTCAGGGCTATGTCTTTTCTTTCCCTCTTGCAGAGGGTCTTTGGAAGGAGAGTCTCCTCTTGATCATGTTGCTTCCTTGGCTCGTATGACTCCAACTGTGAAATCAGCTCACCTCTTTCCAGTTTTAAGGTTTCAAGCTCCTTCACATACACCTTGATTTGATCTTTCAGTTTTGCAGTGCTACCTTGCAGCTCATTGATTTCTCTCTGATAAACTATTTCTTTCTGATTCAGTGCTTGCACCTGGGAATCAAGTCTAGAAACTTCTAATTGAAGACTATAAACATCTTGAGCCTGACTTGCATCTCTCTTTTCCAGCTCGGTTTGAAGCTCCGCTGCCTTTTCTGTTAAGTATTGCAACTCGGTTGTGTCAGCTTCTCGTTCATCTGCCATTCTCTTCATCTGCCTGTTTTTCTCTAGAATATCTGCTTCCCTTTCTCTCACTATATCTTCAAGTTCTTGAAGGCGAGAAGAAGTCACCCTGGCTTCAGCCTCTCTCTGAGAAAAACGGGTTTGGAAAAGACTGTGCTCTTCCTGAAGCACATTGTACTGTGTTCTCAGAGAGGTCAGCTCTGCAACATGCTGCTCTGATGACTCCCGTAATTCCTGGCATTTTTTCTCCAGAATTTCCACTTCCAGTTTGAACTGTGATTCCTTCTCTTCCAGTTGGTGCTGCAGAGCTTCTCTAGCAGCTGAGATAAGCTCTGCCTCTTCCTGAAGTTCTCTCACTTTGGAGAGCAGCAGTATGTTTCTTCTGTTTGGATCAATATCACCCTGCCAGTCCAATAGTCCGTTCTCCAACTCATTCTGAAGGTTTTCCACTGGCTTTCCCAAGGCAAGTTGATAGAGATCATCTTGGCTGTCACTAACTTCATGACATACTGGTCCAAGTTGTGCCAGCTCTTTTTGAAGCTTCTCAATTACTCCATGGAGTTGCTCTACCTCTTCTTCTTTGTCCTTACGCAGCCTTTCCTGGTCACTGCGAAGGTGCTCGACAAGTGATCTGAGTTCTTCAATTTCACCTTTTTGGTCTTCCACAACCTGAGCAAAAGAATTAAGTCTGAATATTACTGTATGTAGGCAGAATGACTACTGCACACAGACTTCAAATGACATTTTCGTCCTGAATCACACAGGCATGAAGTCAGACATTTAACAGCAGGAAGAACTGCACACTTCAGCTGGTAGCTACTCAAAACAGATTTAATTTACAGCAAGATTCTTTCTTCCCCCCCAAAATCAAGCAATGAACATAGAGTAAGTACTTTCACTTTATCCTCCAGAGTATTCTCTAACTCGTGCTGCAGCCTCCTCATTTGTTCATTCAAATGATCAATTTCTTGATTCTTTTCTTCAAGTAGTGCTTGTGGGAATGACAAAGTTGAGGACTCACTAATACCCAGATCCTGATTTTGTTTCACATGAAGTTTTGTTAGATCCTCCTAATCAGAAAAACACAGCAATCTCATTAGAAAGGACCTACTTTCTCTGCCAACCTAACAGCAGAACACAACTAATGGCTTTATTTAAACAATCCCTTCCTTACTACAAGGTTAAAGAACTCAAGAACAAAACTACAGCTACTTTGGTTTGATTTGTACTACTGGATTAGATTGCCACAGTATTTCTCAACTGCTAAGGTAAAGAGAAACACTCATTGCCAGACTGACAACCACTCAATTTTCTAACTAGTCATGGCCAGAAAAATGCGAAGTGTTTTTAATTACATCAACTGACTGTAGAAGATAATGCCATAAGCATGAATCTAGAGCATTGTTGGGGTGTTCTACGATATCCAACATTAGCCTTGTAACAGTGATGCAACATTCCCTTGACAAGAGAAGCAAACTAAGTATCTGTTTATAACACCACAAGATGAAGACCACAGCACTCAAGAAAGCAGGTTCTGAAGTTTGAGCTGATGGACACCTCAGCTGAAGAAACCTACCTTCAAGAGTGCATTCTCTGACTGAAGCTGGCTGATGCTGGAAGTGCTAAGCTTTTCTTGCATCTCTAACTGCAAGCTCAGCTGCAATATCTCCTCATTTTTACTGATCAAATTCTCTTTATATTGTCCTAGTTGGTCTAACAAGCTTGCAATCTGAAAGAAAGAAGAAAATACATAGTTGTTTCAATGATGTCCTGATGTAAGCAGAAAAAGCTTCATCACCTTATTTACCGAGAACAAGTATCTTCAGCAAATTCTCAGATTTAAACTCTTTCTAATCAATGTGCATGAACAGAATACTTGAGACATAAAAAGAAAGTGAGAAGCTGATGTTCCAGCTCCTCAGCTGCAAAATCAAAGTGCTGCAAAGGTGGGTTTCCATTTCCTTTTGAAAAAACCAAACTGCTCATAAAAGATTTGTTACTCTGTGTTCTGAACAAAGCTTGACTGATGTAAGTTGACATAGCAGGAGACATGTTAGCATTTGATGTCTAATGTAATCATAAGTAGTTAACATAATCACCATTCTCCTCCTTCTAGAGGACAGAAATTAATACTATAGTGCTAATCCCACTAACACAGAAATCAAAACAGTTCTGAGCATTGACTCCTTCAACCTGTAGAAGGAGTCAGAAATTACACATTTCACTCCTTGCAGCTGTTTGAAGGATTGAGAGCTATTTGGAAACACTGTGATCTTGTCACCCACAGGTTTCAACATCTCTTGCCTTCATGGGTAAGAGTTCTATTCCTTTGAGAATGGAAAAGGCTTAGTGGCTCAGACTTCGTAAGAGACATAGAACTTCCACTCATACAAAATTAGCTCTTATTACCTTACTGCCCTTGAAACAATGGTATACAAATAACTAGAGGATGAGCCATGTTTTCGTTCTTTGCACATTCTAAACTGGACTGTGCACACACACAAACTGTACACAAACAGTGTATTACAGATACAATAATAATTACAAAATATCACAAACACAGTGGTGGGTGTATGCATCTGTGCATGTAAATCCAATAGAATTTCTGAAGAATGTGACCAGTTACACTGCGTTTCAGCTCAGAACAAGAACATCACTAACTTTTTCTGGCTCACAAAACAGAGAAGGTCAGATGACACTATTATGGACACTTGCCTCTTCTGTTCTTTAAAGGAATTCTCACTCAGTATAAAGTCAACCCAAATTTATCTACCTTCTCTTCCAGTTCAACTTTGAAAGGACAGGAAAATCAGTTTACAATAAACATTGATCAATCAGTCTCAAAGTTGATGTAAATTGTCACAAGACAGTTTCCAGTGGGAAAGAAAACAGATGGATGGGGGAATGACAAAACAGAACAACGCAAGAAAAAGGAAGGTTAGTTCAGGCCAAAGAAGAATGGAGAATCCTGGGTAAGAGGCACATTGACTACAACATCAGTCACTGCGTTTTTGAATGGCTTAAATATCCAAATACAAGCTTGCACAAACTCTTACTTCTCTCTCTTTCGACTGAAGTGCTTCTTGCTCTGCTTCTAACTGCTCCTTCAACACTGGAGCAGCGCTGCTGTCTGCTGGCACTCTGTGCCTCGCTTCATCCAATTTGGACTGGAGTGCAGAGATCTGAATCAGGTTATTGTACTGTTGCTGTTGCAATGCCTCTTTATCCTGCAAAACACATTTTTTTGTTGCATTATAGAATTAACTGTTGTCAGTATACATACCCACCTAAGAGAACAAGCCTGCCAAAATACTTAATCATCCCTGAGAAACCCCAGTACAAGAAGTACATAATCCCAATGGCCTATAAAGAAACAGGTACTCAAATCAACTGAACATTTTTGGCTCACTCACATGAAGCACACGGAATTAAACCAGCCCCTCAGGCGTCCTGCTGCCATACATGAAAGGATCCACATAACATCAAAATCCAAGCAACAAGAGAGCCTTTGTTTTATATCAAGTAAAAACAGGACATTACCCACACCACCTTGATCACCCACAAAACCCCTCCAGTAACCACGTGCCAATCCATATTCCTGAAGAACCGGGCTGCCCTACCTCAGATTTTACCACATTTACTGAACAGCAGAGCTGCAAGTGTGCCATAGCTCTGGACACAAGAGTTAAGATTCTCCTGGCATTGCCCACCTCCTATATTCTGAGCTTGCTGTGGTGATCCAATAAAAACAAATAGCAACCCAGGCAAAAGTCAGAGCTTATGAACCCTCACTGCTCTTCTGGAAGCCCAAACAGGTGTAGTCAAACATGGTATCTTCTTCCACCGATACCAGAATCCATAGGACAGTAGATTCCCATAACAAATAACACTTTCAAGACCTCAAGCAAAAGGATGAGGGATACTCCCACCACAACCCTGACCAGAAGTGTAAAAAAGAAGCTGCATGGAGACCTCATAGCAGCCTTCCAGTATCTGAAGGAGGCCTACAGAGATACTGGAGAGGGGCTCTTCATCAGGGACTGTTGAGATAGGACAAGGAGTGATGGGTTCAAACTGAAACAAGGAAAGTTCAGGTTGGAGATAAGGCAGAAGCTCTTCTCTGTGAAGGTGCTGAGGCACCGGCACAGGGTGCCCAGAGAAGCTGTGGCTGCCCCATCCCTGGCAGTGTTCAAGGCCAGGTTGG
>JBCJKH010050394.1:0-10799 GCA_039877255.1 Loriculus beryllinus | reverse complement strand
TTCTCAGATATACAAGAAAGGACACACAGCAAAAATGAGACAGTTTCCCAGCCTGAAGAAGGTTGTCTTCCCTCTCTAAGCAACTGGGAGATAGAAACCAGCCCCTGAGAGTCATCTGACAAACACAAGACCCTGCCATGAGATACTGATAGGGTTCAGGAAGAGAATCACTATCTTGTCTTCTTAGGTGCCAAGTGGCGAAGGCAGTCATCTTTCCATCTGCCAAACCTTCCAAAACACCCAAAGTATATTTCTGTATCCAGAGAAACAATGAATGAATGGTAGCCTGCAGGACAGTAAGATTGAAGGCTTACTGTAGGGAAAAAGTGTCCAGTGCAGGAAAATGCAAGGTGGGTTTCTTCTTTGCTTGAACAGAACAAGCCAGTATCATAACCATGTTCTGAATGTCCCCAGTGCAAAACGTGCATCATATTCATTACCAGCTTCGCATTCACCAGTGAGGAAAGGTTTGAGGCTTTTTGAGTTTGTTTTTGTTATGGAGTATGAAACATGAACTGATGCCTGTGATGTGAGACAAAATACAAGGTGAAACCCACAGATTCAGCAAAAGGGAAAAGTGTTGCAGAATAAGAATGCTTGTTCACAGACCAAATTTAAGAACACCAAAAGACTCATAGGCAAGTTACATTAACCCAGGAGAAAATTTAACTTGCATTTCCAGTCTTTATGCTGCACATAGCTCAAGCTCTCACTGACATTGTCAGAATTATACGGGTAATATGGTAACTAGAGGGAACTGCCATATAGTATTGTTCAATGTATAGTATTAAGTTTTCATTTTCAACATTAGTTGTTTTACTGCTTCTCTGAAGATTGTAAATTGAATGAATTTATACTTTTTACCAGCCATACACAATGCATGCGCACAAAATCTTATCTTGACTGAATTTCCTTACGTGAAGTCTCTCAGGTAGAATATAAGAGCAGTGGTGAGACACAGCAATCCCAGTTCTTATTAGTACTCCTCCATATTCCACTACCAAAGAGGAGCTCTGTGTGTACAGTGACCTTCTACACCAATATTTATGCCTTGAATGAATAGAACTGACTTTATTATTAGATTAATATTCAATGTACATATCTATTTCTGTAACTTCAGTCTGAACTGAGCCATGAGCCATGAGCCAGCTTCAAAGGATATGTGAGTAGCAGTACAGTTTTCACGAATTTTGTGGTGCAATATTTTGAAAAACAGCAGGTACAAATTGTTAGGATATGATCAAAGAAATGGTAAGGCCAGGCTGTTCCTCTTTGATTCAGTGCCAACAGTAATTCAGTCTGTCAGAAAGATATTATGGTAAGTATTACAAGATCATTGATTTATTCATGAAGTGTTAACACTTCTACACAAGATGAAGTCTAAATACCAAAGAAATTTTTAAAGCCATTCTAAAAAAGAATCTTTTTTCCTTCATTTAATATTTGCCATCATCTCCTTATGACAATGGAAAACAAGTAGTAGCAAACAAGCAAGTTGCTTCTCTGGCAGTGCCTCCATGTTAACTCTAGATGCCTAAGTAAGCATTTGGATATTTCAGATCCTACTGAACCTTTAGTTTGACAGCTGATGGGCATGTGATAACATTCTGCATCAATCAGATTTATGGGAATAAGTCACAAGATTAATTTATAGAGACTAAATGTGCATGCAGTGTGCGTTTTTGTTTCAGCCTAATGCATCTTCTAAAAATGTTTATCTTCTAGTAAGGTGTGCTTATTTCAAGAAAGCCCAGTTGACTTTCACTTTGCAGGTGATGAAGTATTTTTTGCTTTGTACAGATTCTTTCTTTTTTCAGTAAGAAATCACTGCAGCTTTTTTGAAAACTGAATGAAAACACAGAAAAGATGAAACTAAAACAAAAGACTAAAAAATGGCTGATAGCTAAATATACCACAGCTACTTTTATCTGTTACTAAAAAAGCAACATGAAAGTAACAGATGTCTTTTGACTGCCTTGAAGATATCTGATGTGCAAAAAAAAGCAAAAAAGGTAATAAAAATATCAGGTTTGTATTTTCTAATTTTTTCTCTCCTCCTTATTTCCCAGGTAATATGTTTTCCACAATATTTCATGCTAAAGAGTCTTCAGGTGATATCTCTTAGCTTCCTATATTTTTCCATTTTCTTTTTCAAAAGTTATTTTTGTTAATTATTAAAAGAATTTTGGAGTGGGTGAGAAACTATATGTGGAGTAACAATATTCTGTGGTTTTAGGTTTTGCTAAAAAGAACACACTAAGAAATTCTAACATAACTTTTTTCCTACTTTGGTTGCTTACAGCTTGCTTTCCACAGGACAAAAAAAACCCAAACAAACAAACAAACAAACCAAACAAAACCTAAATAAAATCTCCAAAATTCCACCAGACCTCTGTAAATAATGAGAATGGACCTTAAAAAAAAAAAGGATTATTTATCATGTTTCCTGATTAGTGCCTTTGGGTTTCATTTTGTTGCTTGTTTGCCAAGTAAAAAAATTATATTACAATGGACATTTTTTCATTCTTATTGAAAAATAGTTGCTTCTTTAGAAAAGAAAATGCTCTTTAATATTTATTTATATGTATTTTTATAGACATTTTAAAATCAAAAAAGTTGAATTGCTTTCTCCTGACAAAAAGGAAAAAGTGTTTTTGGAGACAATTGTTTCAAGACAAGCACTTCAATGGAGACTGGTTGTTTCAAGACGACAAGTTAAGATAGCTTCTATGTATTTTTTCATTTAAATTAACACAAAACATTTATTTGAATCTGAATCTAGATATGTCACATACTAGTTGCACTTTTGTCTCAAAAGTTGCAATAAAAGTGCTTATAAAAGATGATTAAAAAATAGGTATGTTCATATCTGAAGAAATACTTTTTGAAAATGTGGATATACTTCATATCAGATGTTAATCTGTTCTTATAACATGACATGCAATTTCATAAAAAAATCATAGAAAGATGACCAGCTATACAGTGGCTGTTCCATGGCACAGTATTGCATGGGGACAAGAGGTGTTACAATATGAAATATTTTTTTCGCATTCAGATATGTATTACTTAGGTCCTGACCTAAGCACTGCTCTGTGGTAAGTTTATATGGGCTTGGAAATGAAGATGCAAACAGAGATGTCACTGCTAGTTCTAATTACAGTTCTTTAGGCTTAGTGGTGCTGGGTTTATGTCTTTAATAGACAGATATGGGGGAGATAATAATTTACATTAGAAGTAAAAAAAAATATATTACAAATACATTGCTACTTTTTTGAAGGTACTGTAATCAAAAGTCCTCTATATTGGTGGTGTGTTTTCAGTTGGTGTGTGTGATTTCAAGTGCCTTTATTTTGAGAACTCCAACTTTAGACAGTTTACCATACATTTAAAAAAACCCGAAAACTTTTGAAGTGGCAGATTTTTACTATGAATTAATATTTTAAGACCATACTGTGCTTAGAGGTACCTGACTCAAAGCCTTGTCATGAAATAATTGCAGTCATAGATTTCTGGAGTGCAAAAAAGATTTTCCGTTGACCTCCTTCAGTCTGGAGACAGACTGAAACTGCTGGAGTGTCCAGAGCATGTGCTCGTTGCAGAAACTATAGAATGCTGAAGTACAGTAGCAGTATTTTAACTCTTCCTGTAAAGTCTACTATAGTCTTCACACTTTGCAAATCATAATTTCACATTTCACATTTGGCTGTTTGTTTTAAAACTCTCCAAATAAAAGAAGATCATTTTTTATGAACTTCATCTTAATAACCAGAATTTTTACATTACCAGTAACTTTGGGCCAAGAACACTGTATAAAATAAGGACTAGTTACAATAGGCATAGTAATCATTGCTTATTGGTGGTTACAAATAAAGAAAATAAATTAAAAATGGGACTTACCTAAAAATTATGGGAACAAAATGCTTTTATTACATCAGTTTCCAAGTTTTCCACTTTTATTTATTTATAGCTAAGATCATGTGGCACATAAGACCTATCTCTCTTCATCATGGAGATATACATATTCTTTCTATTTTAATGCAAAATTAATCACTTTCTGCTTCCCAGATTTTTATTTCTTCTAATTATTTATTTCCCAGGCACAATGATATTAGATCAACAAGTAAGTTTTTTCTCATAAATGCTGTTTCTAAATAGCAGCTCATCGATTTTTCTGAGAAATATTTGGCAATAAGGTTTCTAAAATGGTTTAGAATGAGCTTTTTATACATAATGGTATCTAAAGTTTAGAATAAGGTTTAATACATAATGGTATCCAAGGTTCCTTGACTATTTCTAGAATGCATCTTTAGTATGTCCTGATTCTACGTTAATGCCTCAAGGCATTGCTTGATTGTTTCATCTTCTGTCCTATAAGGAAACTCAAGCGTAACTAGGAAGGAAGCCATTGCATTCTCCAGATATGAGCTGTGTTCATCTATGGTTATTGAATAGCCCAAGTAAAAAATGGAATTATTTAAATATTATGATTTTTATTGCAAGTAATTGTAGTCATATTATTTACTTAGATACAAGTAACAAAATAATTTACAAAATAATGTCACCATACCACTGCTACTGATCACCACACTGGTATGAAGAAGTAGTTACTGTCTTCATTGAATTATAAGAAACACATGTGTAGCTGGGACAAATTCTTGCTCTCTTATGAATCCTTGAATATTGTCGAAGTGAAGGGAACTAGGTAAGTAGTCTTATACCTGCAGAAATGGGTTTGATATGTTAGGAGTACTTAAATAGGAAAACTTTAAAGTCTAAAGGTCCACCAGATCTGTAATGTTAAGCTTTATCTCATAATGTTTCTCAAGGAGATTATGCCATGACCCCTTCAGTTTCTGGAAATCGGTCATTTTCAAAGTAGGCACTGTTCTATCTTTCCCATTTAAAGTTTGAGCAGTTAGCCTGATCTGCGAACAGCTACAACATTCTGAAAGTTCTAAACTCTGGACAAAATATGCAGCTAAAGATACTCATTTTTCAAAAAAAACCACCCAACCAACCAACCAAAAAAAAAACCTAGGAAGAGCTATGTAAGTGCCATCTCCTTGACACAAAATTCTGACTAGAGAATTTAACCTGACAGAAGAAAACTTCACCATTTTCCTCACCCTTAGACAGTACAGACTAACAGCTGCTATGTCCCCAGCTGCAATACCTTCAGCTGCTCAGCAGCTGGGACCCTCACTAACCTGCCTCAGTAGCAGAGGGACTCTTGGCTTCGTTGTAAGACTTTCAGCTTTTGATCATTCAGACAAGTACCTTTCAGCCTTTTTATCAAATGTTTATTTGATGAAAAATCACAAAAACAAGCTTGGGGGAGAAATCCAAATCTAAGTCTTCTCCCAGTTAAGTGCTCTACTCACAGGATAGAAAGTTATGGTCTGACAAGTCTTAAATTATTTCTGCACAGTGGCAGAGCTTCGAGAGGAAAATCACCTGAAGCCTAATCAAAAGGTAACCCTCTAGGAAATGGCAGACTCCTTTTTAACATTCTGACATAGAGAAGGGCACTGAAGTGCTTTTGAGAAGGACCTAACATCAGCTTGTTCTGCAAAAGGGTAAATTTCACTACCAAGGCTCATAATCTTCAAAAGAAAACAGCGACTTTCTGCATTCCTATTGAAAGAAAAAGTTTACAACAAGACCCATGAAACTGTATGAATTCTGAGCTAATCTGAAATCTAGGTCTTGCAAGTCAATAAAGTCAGCCACAGAAAAGTGAAATTGAAAGCCTCTTCTAGCTAACATCTGTTCATGTTTCCAGATAAGATAGCTCAGGCATTTAATGCACTGGCTTTGAATAAAAATTGCATTGTGACGAACCACAGCAATCTGTATGAACGGTCCAGGACATTTGGAAACCTAACCTGGGTGTAGAGATTCTTTATTAGTAAATGGATGACTGTGAGTGAGCTGATGCAGTGCTGTTCTTCCCAGAGTCAAGTGGTTAATTTAAAAATGTTGCTAGATGCTAATCTCAGATGACTTCCTCTTTTTCAAAATCTGGTTCTTCACTCCCTTTGAAGTATTTTTCTATTTCTTCTATCTTAAATGGTACACTGTATTTATTTAAACTATCTTTTTTTTCCTAAATAAAAAATCTTTTATTTAAAAGGTACTTCTATTTATAATACTTTATTGGACTTATCTTCTTACAATAAGTAAATGAATGTATCAGAAGAGTCTCAATTTCCTCTGACTATAAAATACCATGATGAAATTAGAGACAGGAAGAGATGAAGTCTTTGATTCGCTAATGATTTAAGTGCCTTACTTTCAAATCACAATGTGACATTTGTAGCTTTTTTCCAAGGTTACTGTGCATTATATGTTTTGTTAAAGTATTAGAGTATTTCAAGAGAAACAGAATGTGAGTTAAAAATTTGCTTTTCATTGGAGAAAATAAAGATCATGAACTACTGTATTGTTTGTTCTATCATATTTCTAGAATCTATTGCAGCTGGGGAATACATTTCTAGGAGGAGAAAATCCTAGAGGAGATTTTCCATACTGCTATGTACTTGCAAAATATACATTCTGCCTTTTTATTATAAATAACACACATTAATTTTCCTGACTATATGCATATGCATACAAAAACACACAGAATGAGACATTTTGGGAATAAAGGTCAAAGCACGGAAAAAAAAAACAGAGAAGTGCACTAGAGATTAAACAGATGCTGCCTAATTTAGTTTATATTCTTGTAATTACAACAACTGGATTATATTATCTGAAGGGGGCCTACAATGATACTGGAGAGGGAATTTCCATCAGAGACTGTAGTGATAGGACAAGGGGCAATGGGTTTAAACTAAAACAAGGGAAGTTCAGGTTAGATGTAAGGAAGTTCTTTACTGTGAGGGTGGTGAGGCACTGGAACAGGTTGCCCAAAGAAGGGGTAAATGCTCCAACCCTGGCAGTGTTCAAGGCCCGGCTGGATAGCATCTTGAGTGATACGGTCGTGTGAGGTGTCCCTGCCCATGGCAGGAGCTGGATGATCATAAGGTCATTTCCAAACCAAACCATTCTACGATTCTATGATTTTAAAAGCCAAAATTGGACCAGTAACTTATTTTTGCAAATTCATTTAGTTTTTATGCTCTTTGCATTTTTATTTTAAGAAAATTTGCTGGCTAAATGTAGCAAAAAGGTACTTTCTCATCTCTTGGGTATGGCTCTATTTTTGTCCATGCCCCTGAGATGAGTGTGATACTATTGCCTATTACATATTCCTCCCCTACCCAAACAATGTATAAGCATACTGTTGGGAAAGTGTTCCTACATTCTCCTTTAAGAATGCCACACAAAAAAGCAGTAAAAACTGTAAATTTACCAAATAGAAAATAGTAAATAGATAGCCAAACCTAAAAAAAAAAAAAAAAGAAAGAAAACTACTCTTGATCTTCTCACACCAAGACTTAATTTGAAAATGTTTCTTTTCTTTCTTCTTTTGTACTTTTTTAACAAGCTGTACATGCTTGCCAAATGCAGCATATAAGGTTTTGGTTTGGTGTATGTTCAAAATGTCCTCCATGCCAGGTTCCATTTAAAAGAGATAATTTTAGGCTGAAAATAGGAGTGGTATTGCTGGTTTTTGTTCTTTTAGTATAGTTATAACTTTGCATAATGCTTTCTGGTGATCTACTCAAATACAAACACTTCCCTCTAGGATCATTAATCCTAACCTATCCAAGAAGAAGCTTTGACCTTTTCTTCTTCATGTAGATAATATTGCAATTACTACAGTGTCTTCACAGCTATACGGGTATTTCTTGAGAATTACTCGAATATTTTTAAGCTGTTAATGTTCTAAAACTACACTATTAATTCATAACTATTGAAGCAACAATCAGCTCTTAGCATGAAAACCTTCCCTATAATAAGATTTCATTTTAAATAAACACAAATGACAAACATACTTCAAGCAAAAACAGCAAGGGAAATGTTGCTGCTGCTAATTGCTGATTTGCAAATGAGACAAGATACGACATCATGACCATCGACGTAGATATCAGTCCTTTATAGTAACGAAAGACTAGAAGTCCCTTAGGATAGCCAGAGCTGTGAGAACTTTTTGCTGTAGTAAACATTTAAAAAAAATCAAAAGTTATTTTGAAATAATAGACAGGACAGCAATAAAAGAGTTTAAAGTTGTATCCTTCTAGATAGGTCCTTTCTTCATGGCCTGGATTTGGTTATTTTGTTAACTTCCTGAGTTTCAAAAATCTCCCCAGAATCCTCACTCATTCTTAACCTCTTTTCTTTCTATCATAACTGAGGCTTGTCTCTCTGCTGTATTCTTCCCTCAGCAAGGATGCTGCATAATCTTTTTGGGCTTCCAGGTCTGTACTGTACCTTACTTAAACCCATCAGTATTTTGATCCTTTTCTTTCCAAACACATGTAATTGCTCACAGCTGGAATTTCTCCTTCTTTTCACTTGACCCAATCATTCTTCCTACTTTTCTTATTCTCTGTTCCCATAAAAAAAATAATAAAACAAACAAAAAAAAAAAAAAAACCAAACAAACAAAAAAAAAAGACAATCCAGAGATAAAGTGAAATTGCTGAAGCAGAAATGTAATGTATTCTACTACTAGGGAAATGCAGAATTGTGTTGCAGTAATGGGCAGTAAATACTTATTATTCTATGCTAAAAGAATCTTCCACCACCACCAGCAGCTTTTTTAGCTCAACATATGAAATTATACATTGCTCAAAAGACATGCTACAAAGTATGCGTTATATTTTAACTTTGTTAGCAAACTTTGTCTTGACAAAATTCAGACAATTTGAAGTATCACATGTAGAGACAGAGGTACTGAATGCTATGGCATAGAGGTGATTCAAAAAGCTTTCGGAACTAGGTGGTTTTGGTATTGGCAAACTAATGAATGTTGGTTGCCTAATGCAAGAATCCCCATGAAAATATCTGTTCCACTAGAAATATTGTGATGCAACAATTCTGCATTATAACACAAGACAGTGTGTATTGTTATTAGAAATACATATTCTATTTCCTCCTTTTAGCAGGCTTAGCTACATTTCATATACTCAAAATAAAAAAAAAAAAAAGAAAAGTTTTTTTTCTGTGGTAAATGTCCAATCGTGCTGTCACCCACAGTGTACAGTCACTGATAATTTCATGTGTTATTGTTTGTAACAGTGTTGTAGCATAGCAGTACACAAAGTTTTTCAGCCAGTAGAACATACTTAACACAAAATATAAAACTTACTGCACAGAATTCTTCTGTGGTTAGAATTCCATATTTTAGACCATACCAAAGTTTTACACAGCTTCCTAATGCACTAATACCCATTTTCAGACTGCGTGCCTTATCCTAGACAAAATCCAAAGAGGCTTTCTTGAATGGACATAAAAGCATAGGAGTTTGGTAGATCTAGGCAGTATAAAACTGGGATTTGTAGGTATCTTGTGCATATGTAGCTGCATATAGCATCTAAAACCACAGCTTATATACAGAGGTGAAATGTCATTATTTGCCTTTTCTGGTAACGTCTGTTCCTAAGCAATCTAACAAGAAATCCCCAAAGATGCCACTATACAAATGTAAAGATAACATAGGAACCGCTGGCTGAGATAACTGTTTTGATGATTATCTGACCATAATTTCCTAGCACTTTTGATCACAATTACAGTTGGGAAGTCAGGAAGTACAAAGACATGTACTTGTATGAATGAATTCTGAAAGGAGTTGATAGACTGTCTTCTGCTGCTCTGACAGACGAAATGTAATCTAAGAAAGAAGCTATTTTGCAAAATCTTATAAATAGAACATTTATAGTGTATGGCATAGCCAAAACACTATATTCATTAATATATAATAATCTAATAAATGAAAGTTCAAGCTTTAAATAGTTATATCATAGTAAATGAAATGTGCCTTGTCTTCTCTTCACTTTTTAAGATCTTGGATTGTTTTCTTGAAGATTGTCCCTCTGTATCTTCAAGGCAATCAAAACACCAGATTCTGTGTGTGTCTCAGTTTGAAGATTTTACTTAAAGCCCATGCTTGAAACCATAGTTTAGAAGAAAAAGTATTTTCTTTCTGTTTCTTCCTTAGTCTTTGCTTCCTCTAACCTAAAATAACTTTTCAAAAAGCTATTGATTTGTCAGAATAAGCTTTTATGAAATGCATGAATATATTTACAGTGTAGAGGTTTTCGTATACACGATACTAGAGATGGCCTATTATGACATAAATAGTCAAAAAAAGGAGTTCTTATTACTTTTAAAAAAGAATGAAAGAAGGAAAACATATTAAGAGATCTACTGATGCACTTCATGGGTGCTGAGATGTTTTAAAAATAAACACAAATTTGCACAAAATAGTGTCTTCCTAGTTAATGTCTCTTAGTGCATTAGGGTGCTTGGATTTCAAAGCCATGCTGACTCAGCAAGCTGACCACTGACAGAGGAAAAGAAACCAAGTATACGAATTCATGTCTTGTTATAGCTATTCACATGAAACTGTTCACCTACATCAAAAATTCCTTAAAAGAGAATAAAAAATATTTTTAAAGTTACCTTTATTTCCTGATGCCCTCTGTTTTACTCAAGAAAAGAAATCAGTCTTTAAGAGCATATACAAAGAAGTGTGTTCGAAAGATATAAAATACAGAGTTACTGGGCCTAGGAACAGTAATAAATACAAAAATATGAAAACAGAAAGTGTAGAATAACCGTATCCTGGGCTGCATCAAAAGAAGCGTGACCAGCAGGTCGAAGGAGGTGATCCTGCCCCTCTACTCTGCTCT
>JBCJKH010050393.1:26274-45600 GCA_039877255.1 Loriculus beryllinus | reverse complement strand
AGGCAAAATATTTTATTTATACACATACATTAAGGCTACATTACATAACAAGCTGCCTGACTTTTATGTCCTTAAAGAACAAAGGTAGCTACAGAATAGAAAATGAGGAGCCCAAAGATATTTACTTTATTCCCTTCTCAAACCAGCTGTTTTCAAATTAAAGAAAAAAAAAATAGAAAATTAAGTTTCATTTCATTTTCATTTTTGTCTCACAAACAACCCTAAAACAGATGTGTAGTGTTTGGCTGCTAAGGAGGTTTTAAGCCATTCAAGTCCTCTTAGGTCTTGCAGTCATGGTCAACCAGCCCAAGAGCTGCAATCAACTAGAAGGAAATTCAAAATTCACATTCTCCAATGTCAAAGATATTTTAAAATATCCTTTAAAAAAATATTAAAAAAACAATAATCTGATGATGATTAGTTCTATTGGAAGCCTATGGAAGATGTTCTCCTGCATATGAACCTTAATACTGCAAACTTTAAACAGCCTAATTTACCAGATATAATCACTGCATATGGGAACATGCACTCCATTAATGGAAAGGAACTGTTAAAATAGCAGAAAGGGCACATTGAGACTAAAGATGGGAAAAAATACAAACTGAAGAAAAGCTGCATAATTTATTACAAAGACTAATTCATCGCTGCCACAAATTAATAAACCACGTGGTACTTTGTCACTTCAGACCCTCAACAAAAGCATTATAATTTCTGACAATGTATGCCAGCAGAAGTCAAAAATTAAGGGCTAGGCCCAGGAAGTGCTGAATGAGGGTCTTCAGACCAAGTTAACTAGTAAGCCTAGGTGAATGTACACTTCCTCCTGGAAATCTATTAAGCCTGCTTGTATTTATGAAATGATAGAGACAGCCTACTTCTCTAAGAGAAGCAATTATTGCTGAATAAATCAGTATGTTATTATGAGGACAACAGAGTGGTCTTAATATATAGGAAAATAAGGAACCAGCCGACAACGGGCCTGATTTATAGTCTACGAAGAAAATCAAAGGTCACCGAACTCCTAGCACAATGCCATACAGTATACATTAGCAACAAGGGCACAGACAGCTAAATAAACACATTTTTAGAATTAGTAGACTGTGCTAATTGAGTGCATATTTGCAAAATCAATATAACTCCCGAGAAAAAATCCCTGCTGTATTTGGACGTGGATCATGTACATGGTTACTTTCTCCTGACAGGACGGTCACAGCTGGAAAGCATGGTAGGAAGTACAGAGACCATGACTGATATAATCACGTAACAGCACTGTCAGCTCTCAGAAATAAATAATGGATCACAACATTTAGCACTTGCAGGACACTGCAAGAGTCCTTGAAGTGAAGTGAGTAGCTTCTCCAGCTCTATTATGTTTAGGCCTGCTAATTCAAGTAGAGTTCTGTGTAGAACCCTGAAGCAAAATACACCTTAATTATCTGATTTGGCCATCAAATCATCTTTGTTCTCCATGAGGGACTGACAAAGATCTTTTCTTCTATCTTAAGATACACCTGTGTCCAACGCATTCAAGCTCTGTCATTTTTGTCCTGCACCTTCTGTACTGTTTTCAGGTTTTTTATTCTACATACCAAAGGGCTAGACAGGAGAAAAACTGCCAAGTCAGGAGAGTCAAAACTCAAGATCATAAGGAAGGTGCGTGGCACTTTAGTGGTGAAGAAAAAATAATGGAGGAGTCTCAGCATGCAGGGAAGTCTATGAAAGTGAATAAATTTCTGTGTGCACTCACTGTTCAGCACTATTGACATCCCTCTTCTGCAAATACAGCAGAAGAGTTAAAAAAAAAAAAAAAGGGAAATTATATTTGGATAAATTTACTTATCATTTTTGTTGCCCTCATCTGGACCTGCTCCAACAGGTCCCAGTTTTTCCTGTACTAAAGATTCCGCAGCTGGATACAGTACCCCAGGTGGGTTCCCAACAGAGCAGAGGGGCAAAATCACCTCCCTTGACCTGCTGGTCTCATTTGCTTTGATGCATCCCAGGATATGGTTGGCTTTATGGGCTGCAAGCACACATTGTCAGCTCATGTCCTTCTTTTCATCCACCAGTAACTCTAAGTCCTTTTCCTCAGGGCTGTTCTCATTCCTTCAACTCCTGACTCTACTGATAATGAGGGTTGCCACAACCCAGGTGTAGGACCCTGCACTTGGCTGTGTTGAACCTTATGAGGCCCACATGAGCCCACTTCCTGAGTTTGTTCAGGTCCCTCTGAATGCATCCTATCCCTCGGGTGTGTCATCCACACCACTCAGCTTGGTGTCACCTGCGAAGCTGCTGACGGTGCACTTGATCCCACTGTCTCTGCCATTGATGAAAATATATGGTCAGTACACAACAGCTCCTCTCTACTGTTGCTTCCTTCTCATACTTCTCCTCTGCTCCAGCGTGGGTACTCCACAGCCAGCAGTTCCTTTGGCAATATTCATCAGCTGCTATGTGCATCTTCCACAGGCTGCAAGTAATACGTGCTCCACCATGGAGCACCTTCTCCTCTTCTTCTACCCTGACGTTGGTACCCTCTCTGCTGTTTCTCACTGTCTCACCACCACCACCACCTCCTCTGCCCATGTGGTGTTTTTTGCCTTTTCTTAAATGTATTTTACAGAGGCACTACTAACATGACCATGGGGCTCAACTTTGGCATGCAAGTGCTCCTCTGAACAACGCTGGGGAGTAAACTCAATCTCAAATACAGCAACATACGATAGACAATCAAAAAGCATTCTAAAATATTCCAAAACAGCAAGAATATTTTCCTTTACAAGAAAAAGCCATACTGCAGGTTTTTTAAATTTCAAGCAAATTCATTTTGCCACTACCGATAATCAGACTGTAATAAGTATAAAACGATGACTGCCAAACAGGATTTAAAATAAACAAAAATAAATTGGAACCATATTTTTCATTTCAGAAACACATCCTGCCAGAGGACTACAGCTGTTCAATTGGCCCAGATCAGATAACTGAAACACACGGTCCCTGGGACACACACCATTGTGAAGCCAACACAAAACATCTTTGCTAACCAAGGACCCATCAGCACGAATAGAAAGAAACAGCAGCAGCAGCAACCAAGACCTAAAAAAAAAAAACAACCCAAAACAAAACACACCAAGGTAAAAAGCATACAAAAGGCAAAATACTGAACACTGATTCCATTGTGAAAAACTACCAAGAAATAATAAACTCTGGATTATTATTTTTCTAAATATTTTTAATTAAGTTCTTATTTGAAAAACTGTTCCTATGCTTCACCCAGTCCTTCTCCCATGTGAAGACTGTTCACAGCACAAGCTGCAGAAAGACAGTCTTTTACAGAAAACAAACACCACGCATAAAATCTAAGCTAGTGCTGAGGCTTTCCCTCTCCCCCAAAATGAAGTTCTCCTCAGAAACCCCACTGCTCTCCTAAGAGCAAGGCTAAAGCTCTTCCAAACAATTACAAGCCATCCCTGCATCCCAAAGCGGCAGCATCTCAAGAAAATTTGAAGCAAGAATCTTTTCAAACTCACTCCATTTTTGCTTGATTAAATTCCTTATAATCCCCATCCACACTCAAAGATCTCAAGTTGTATAGGTGAGCCCTTCAGAGCTGGTCTAAACCTCACCCAACATGATCTTATTATGACAGAGCCACCATTAATGGAAGGGCTGTCTAGAGAAAAAGCTTAACACCAGTGAGTTTGTACATTGTATGCTTTTCCACTGTCAGAGCAGTGAGGTATCATCATGAGTGAAACTACAAATGATATATGTAGAATACTGCACTTAAGTGCCTCTTCCTCTGCCTGTTCCTTATCTCCCTTTTCTCAGCACACAGAATAATTCATCAGACTGCAATCCAGAGAGGTTTTGATGCCAACATTTTAGCTTATAGCAAAACCTTAGCAATTTTGGCAAGTATCTGTATGTGGGGAAAACCAGACCACATAAGGAAAAGCCCAATGCCCTGACTCAGCAAAGCATGTCACAGAACACTTAGAACTTCCCTGTAAAGAAGCCAAGCAATCTCCTGCTTTGGGATGTAATGTTGGACCTGCGTATCTATGCTTCAAAACCCACCATGTCTAGCCAGGGGCAAATCACTCTGACTCCCTCATGTCTTAACAGCCCACCTGTAAGATGCAGACACTGATCTCTTCTGTACCAGCCTGTTGTGATAACATATTGGAGGCTGGTAAGTACTTCAAAACCATAGTTAATGGGGCCATGCTAGTACTTGGGAGAGACAGATTCAGCAAACCCTTGGAAGAGGGAAAGAAACCATGTCTTTTAAGCACCTAAAAAGATTAAAGACCACAAAGTCTGACTAGAAGCCAAAAGGAACCGCACTACTAAATCATTTAAGCACTTCTGAAAAATGTTCCTTGATTTGAAAGTTTAAGCACTCTTTGTCTAGTACTTTAGAGAGGAAACACTACCAAAGAGCAATGGACCTGCTACAATTCAGCACTGCCTAGACATCTGCTGGAAACAGACTTCTTGTGCAAGAGCCACAACGATTTGGTGAACAAGCAAACGCTGTCAGTGCAGAAGGATGATGAGGATGCACAGGGAAGTATTTTAAAACTCCTACCTTTCCCTCTTCTTCTCAGCATAATGTTAAGAATTTACTATCAAATGTTAAAACCCCTGAGCCCCAAGACATGCAGTCAATAAATATGACCAAGGGTCAGAATTTAATCCTGTGAAATAAATACAAACTGTTACCCTGTTTGCATTTTGCAGATCAGGCCAAACTGTGATGTTTAATTAACCAACAGCTTTGAATAGGCATTAACACCTTAAATAATCACAGAACACCCCTATTTCATTTGCTGTACTATGCTGCAAGCATCCAAAAACACATCAAAACAAACCCAACCAACAAAACCAAAACAAAGCAAAACAAACAACAGCAACAAAAAAACCAACTCCACAAACAAACAGCACCACACCATAAAGCTGGTTTTATGGTCAGTAATTTTTTGGTCAAAGACACCAGCATAAAAGTGGCTCTCCACAGCATGGCACCAGGAGAAGAATCCCAATATCTCACCTGCATTCAGCAAACAAAAGGGATGGGGTTGCAAATTGGCTCCAAATTGTTTAACCAGCACAAGCTGTGGCAATGATTCTGGAGTAACACCTGCTCTTCAGACTGTGCTGTAGGTCTCCTTGTATTCACAGGAGACACAAGGTCATTACAACTCATTTAGTTTGTGGATGTGTGTGGTTTGGGTTTTTTACCCCAGCAAAAATTATCTGCAAAACAGAGTCTTTTCAGCTCAAACCGGAGGCTCTCACTTGGAGAGCCAGAGTTCCAGCTCTAGTGTTAGCCAGGTGGACAGTCATTCCCCCAGCAACGAGAAGAATGAACGGCCGCAGCTCCTCAGAGCATCTTGCTAACCCTGAAACCCACAGATTTTTGTTAAACTCAGGCGTGGAGAACACAAATACTGACACATCCTTCAAGAGAAAGAAGAGCCTGGACAGAACACAGTTAGTTTACATTCTGAGAATCTGAAATAGCAAGAGTAGTTTCTCCCCGTATCACCTCAAGCTGGGGGTGGAGGTAGGGATGAAATAAACATGGCATAATATCTTCCTTCCACAGTTTTTGTGTGACCTTTGCCAGATCCCAGCAGACATCTCTTCCATCAGCACTGGATTCAGTGTGCCTTTTCTGTCTCCAAGACAGCCAGGCAGGGACAAAAGCAGAATTCAGAACATCTGTCAGCCTGTGCTACCTACAGGAAAGAGTGGCTTTTTGCTTGAGAGACCACAGCACCAAAAAAGCATTGGCAGGAGGCCTAGATCTGCCAAGCTCTGTAGCTGGCTGAATGAGAGGGACAGATCTGACAAGGGCAAACATTTCCAGGACACTAACTGCAAGCACACAAATGGGCTTAGGGACAAAACCCAGTCACCCAGGAATTCCACTGAGCAATAGAGGGACAACTCTGAAAGGGAACGATGAAGCTGCAGCAAGACGAATGGGAGCAGAATGGCTGATGTTATGCAGCACAAGACTGGCAGTGTACCGGGGATTTAAAATTAGTCTTATGTTGATCTAAGCAACCTTGACTGCATTTCAGTTCTCACACAAACACCCTGGATGCACTTGCACAACCCCTGCTGTGGGCATGTAAATCAGACAGCAGCACTGCCCTCACCTCTCCTCCTGCCTGTCACCATGCAGCCATCAGTCCCTGTGCAGAGCCAAACACACAGCAGCTCCTGCTGGAGGAGATACCCAGAAGCAAGAGTAACTAGAGGCAAGGCTGGGGAGGAGAAGAGGGTTGGCCAAGTATTAGCCTCGTACTCCTTTCTCCAGGGTACATCCTCACTCCTGATCAACAGGAAAAACCCCTACATACCCTTCTCCCTTCCTCCGCCAGCCATGATTACAAATTAACCTTGTTTAAGTGGCATGAGCAGATATCCAGGCCACAGTGCATTCACCTGGGTCCACATCAGATCTTGTACACAGAAAGCACTGCTAGTAAACAGTGAGAATAGTAAAAGATGCTGTTCTCCTTATACAAGGAATAAAACATTGAGACAGCGATTTTCAGTCAGCAACGTGTTCTCTTTCCTCCCCTCTTCTTTCTTCTGGCCCTGTTCCTGATGTACTTTCATGTGCCTATCACTGCAAAACAAAACATATATGCCAAGCTAATGAAATGTCTGAGCTATGGCATGTGGGTGTATAAATGAGCCAGCAAGGCCCCGTGTGCACGGAGTAACTGCAGGAAACACATTTCCAGACCTGCCAAGACTCATTTCTTTTAGAAGGAATAAAAGATAGCTGACTTATTTTTTCCCTTGAAGCAAGAAGAGAGAGGGGGTGGATGTATTAATAACTAATAGGTAAGGAGAAATTTCTGATGGGTGCTCTCCTTCCTATTTTTATTAGCGTGATGGATGTGCTAGGAGACCCCAGCTGCTCATACAGCCTGATGCTGTACAAACAGAAGGCACAATGCATTTCCCCTAGCAATAAGACATGAACAAACAAGACAGAAAAGAAACATCCAGGGGGATAAAGAGTTCTGCCCAAGGGGGAAATGACAGATCTGCAGCAGAGCCAGAGATTCTAGCCACAGGAAATCCAAATTTCCTATATATGCCTTGATGTCGTAGCTGTGAGATGCTTCTACTTTTCTGCAGTACCTCCACCAGCTGCCTGATCTTTTCCTCATAAAGGCTGTCCAAGCTCCTGATAACAGTACAGAGAGAGTAAACATCTAAGTCATGGTGAGGGACTGGGATACAGTCAATGTCATCATGAGGTCCGGGTATGTTCCTCAATTCACCTGTAAACCAAAATGAGTGGACAGGCTCAACTATCATCTACAAGAGCCATGGGCCCTCTTCCTCAGTGCTCACTGGCCACCAAGCATTTTCAGGAGGAAATACTTCCATAGAATCATGTGGGTTGGAGAAGACTCTAAAGATTAAGAGCAACCATAAACCAAACAGTGCCAAGTCCACCACTAAACCCTGTCCCTAAATGTCACATCTACACATCTTTTGAATACCTCCAGGGATGGCACCTCCACCACTTCCTTGGGCAGCCTGTTCCAGTGCTTGACAACCCTTTTGGTGAAGAAATCCTTCCTAATATCTGATATAACACACCCTCTCCCTTCTCCCTCCTCCCTCCACCCCCTCACCCCGGCACAATGTGAAGCCATTTCCTCTTGTGCTTGGGACAAGATCTGATACCTGGGAGAAGACACTGACTACGATCTCTTTTCAGGTAGTTGTAGTGAGCAACAAGGCTCTACCCTGAGCCTCCTAAACTTGTGTTCTAGATGCTTCCCCAGCTCTGTTGCTCTTTAGACATGCTTCAGCACCTCAATGCCTTTCTTGTAGTGAGAAGCCCAGAACTAAACAAAGTAGTCAATGTGTAAGGTCACCAGTGCCATGTACATAGAAACCATAACTGCCCTAATTCTGCTGGCTACACTATTTCTGATACAGGCCAGGATACTGCTGGCCTTCTTGGCCACTCATATACCCTGCCAGGTCATATTCACACAGCTGCCAAGCAGGACCCTCAGGCCTTTATCTGCCAGGCAGCTTTCCAGGCACTCTTCCCCAAGCCTGTAGCGTTGCTTGGAGTTGTGGCCCAAACGCAAGACTCAGTACTTTGCCTTGCTGAAACTCACACCACTGGCCACAGCCCATTGACCAGGCCTGTTCAGATTCCTCAACAGAAACTTTCTACCCGCCAGCAGATGAACACTCCCACCCAGCTTGGTGTTGTCTGCAAAGTTACTGAGGGTGCATCTGATCCCCTCATCCAGGTCATCAATAAAGACACTAAACTGAACTGGCCCCAAGACTGAGCCATGGGGAACACTACTTATTGTGGGTTTCTCAGGCAGTGCTGCACATGCATTTCACTGTGGACTTACTAACATCACCTACAATTACATTCTTATGTATTTGGAATACTGAGGGATTCAGTCTCAGTACTGATCCACAGATACACATAGATCTGTGCACTGCCTTTTGAAGCTACTGATCTTCAACCTCAATGACCAGTAGATCTGTCTGCTCTCTTGTAAGCCATCCTTGATGCTGGCAAGTGTTTTCTGAGATGCAGGACTAACCAGAATAGTAAACTGCCATGTCTGCCACATGTGAAGAGCCAGGAAAATAAATCTGATGCAGGAAATCCCCTTGGACTTTTTTCATCATCAGGACTGAATGCTGGGGAGCCAGACAGCAGCCTTCCATTCCCTTGCTGGGGTTTTCCACACGTTGCAAGGGACTGGTTTACAAAAGCCTCCATGCCCAACTTAAATAAGGAATGCAACATAAACATCGTGGGAGTGGGCAGATATACTTACTGGTTCAGATAAAAGCTTTTATATTTGGATACCTCAACAGTTTCAATACCTTTATCATCCTATCCCCATCATGCCAAGTAGTACCACTTTCCTCATCTCGTTCCTGGCATCCTGAGATAGAGAGAGTCCATTTGACATATTCAAGGCCATATGGGAAAACCCAAGACAACATAAAAATGTTAGACTAGGGATCTTTCATCACCAACACTGCAATTGTTCTCCTGAGGCTGTTTTGTCTATTAAGTAACTCCCACAAAAGGACTTCCTGGTAGCAAAACTCTACTGTGAGAAAGAGAGTCTATTTGAAGTGTGACAGAAACACAAGACTTCCATCCAAGTGAAAAATTACCAGTGACAGGATAATGCTGAGCATTCTCCAATAAGAAGTCCTCAAAGGAGGTTTCTTCAGGGTTCCCATCACAGCCCAGGAGTTTAACCCTGATACAGCGGCAGGAACAAACAATACAGGTTTCAGTTTCCCCTCCACCTGACACATGCACTCACCCAGTCTGTCTCTCTCTCACAGACATACATTTCATTGTTTTCAACAAGTACAAAACCAAAACCAAACAGCCAGAGTTTTCCAACAGTCTTCACAGAGGATAGTAATGTATCTCTTCCCAGGTCATGGCAAAATACAGTCTGAAACCAGCTAACACCTGATTTGCCTTGTATAACATGAAGAACTATGATTCTGTCTTTTTAAACATCTGCCACACACTACTGTTGAGGGGGGAAAGGGAAAGAATGGGAAACAAGATGTTTTTGACTTATGTCAGCTGACAAGGATCCATTCCTGGAACACTTTCCAGGTAAAATTTTGGTTATAAGAACAAAGAACACAACCAAAGCTACACAGTTCTCAACAGCCTTTCAATCTTTCTCCTCCTTTTTCAATCCAATGACTGCTGATTGAGGGAAATGACTGATCTTCCTTTATTAGAGCAGTACCTGGAGGACTCAGCCAAGGCCACAGCACCATCTCACAGTGTACAAGCAGGGTACAATGTTGGTAAATCACTGTGAGAAGAGGCAACGCAAGGTCCTGCTGCCCATCAGCATACTTCCTATCTTCAGAGCTGTGCTGCCTCACCAAAACTCTCCTTTAATCTACTATGTAATCCACACACCTCCTTAAAGATAGGAGTTTGGCCTTTTTTTGCAGCTATCATGCACACACTGTCCCACTGTCTCCTGCACTGAGAACAAACGAGCTCTCGTGCCACCATTCTCCACTATTTCTCATTTGCCTTTCTCGCCTTCTCCCCAGTCATCTCCTTATTTTCTATTTCTTCTGCTCAATATTGATTCTATTCTGCTCCATGCACTCCAAATGGCCTCAGAAAACTTGCCAATACCCACCCTTTAGAGGCTGTTTCTCTTGTGTAATATTGTGCATAACGCAACATTTATTTAAAGAAAAATCAATAGGTCTAACAGAACCAATTGTACATCTCTTGCTTTTCAGAAGTCTGATTTGCAGAACAGCTACCACAACTCCAGCAGGTTTCCGCAGGAACGAGTGTGTGCTCAATGCTTCAGGAAAAATAGTTTCATTTATTCAACTACATAAGCTTAATAGTTTCATTGTGGCTCATTTCTGTGCACTTCACTGGGAGTCTGAGCTCTCATTCAGTTCCTACCTTTGTCACTGACTTACTGATTCTAGGTAGGCACCTGAACTTTACTTCCTCAGTTTAATCTGTAGAACAGAGGCGACTGCATCTCTGTCACAGAATTGCCACAGATTTAACTCATCTGAGTTCACAGTGCTGGAAAGCACACAGCACTGCAGGAGACATGCTCTTGAATGACCATGTGCTGAAAAGCAATCAATTGTTGAAGGCAGTGATGCTTTCCTGGCACTGCTGTCCTTTAACATTTTCCACTTTGAATACAATCTTATTCACATTTCATTTCTAACTTCTGCTTTCCCTTGCTTAATGTTGTAATCACACACCTAGGTACAGCCTTTTTCTGATGAGACCACAGGAAGAGTCTGCATTTCACAGGGACCTACTATCCCATAGAGCCATTGCCAGAAAGCCAATCATCCAAGAAAACACAGGAAAGCACTGCTTGTGGGAATTAAGCACCAGTCTCCAACAGCCACAGGATGGATACTAACAAATTAAACTGCAGTTTCCACTGTACACTTTAAATAGAAGAACATTCCTGCAAATTTTTATGTCTGAGACAAACTTTATGCCTGTGGGATGATTCTAGAAGGTAATGAGACTACACAGAAATTTAAAGTTACCACGTGTAACTGCCTGCCTTCCAGTATTTCAGGCTGGTTCCTTCACATACATGCAGAGAAAACAAGCCACAAACCAGGCTTTCCCACCAGTCTCCATACCTCACCCTCTGCAAACTCAAGAACAGCTTCCACCAACACGTAGAAATCCCAAACATATTTTGGGCCTGAAAAGTACTTTCTACCATGATTATACTAAACAACTCCAATTGAGTTCAACACCTTGTTCTGCTTGGCACAATCCAGGCACTTGCAGTAAGAAACAATTTCTGTAGCTGAAAACCTGTGAGAATTCCCCTAGTTTCTGTGAGGTTAAGGTCTCAGCATGATCGGGATGGAAAAGTAAGTTTTTCTTTTCTTGCCTGTGAATAAAGGGTAGCCTCCAGTGCCGAGTGCTGACTGACCAACCCACTAACCTGGGTAAAAACCCACTTCTCCATCTGTAAGCAGAACTAGGCTCTAAACACATCAGGACAAAGACAAGGTAAAGACAGAAGCTGAAACATTGAAAAGAGATGGTAAGAAACTAGAAAAAGCACAAAACCCAAACAGGCACAGAGCAAAGACTATCCTTGGGAAAGAGCACTTGAAGGAAGAGTAACTGAAAAACCCCACCTGACTCGCATGACATCTTTAATGCCTGTTGGCATTCTGGTTGTTGGATTTAATTAAAGAAAAAAAATTAAAAAAAATAAAAATAAAAATAAATAAAAATAAAAATAAAAATGGCCAGGCTTCCTCCTAACTGCCTTCTTTTGGTGAATTTTGCCTGGGCTAGTTTCTGTGCCTCTCTCCTGTTCTATTATTTATAGCAGCAGACAATGATGAGCTGAACCCCTCTTTCATGCAGATAAGGCTTCATTTCTGTGTCAGTTAAGGTCACTTGCATCTGCTCAGTCTTGTATCTCAAGGGCTTCAATTCATCACTGCCAGCTCAGCCAAAGACTGGGATCATCCATTCGCAATGGCTTTGAGTCTGGTTCAGAATCTCAATGCAGACAAACACTTGCCAAGCTTTGCCCTGGTGCACATGCAGAAAGGAGTAGAGAAATATCCGGGCTCAGGCACATTTGTGATCACTGCCCATGCATCTCCAGAAAGGCCAGTGATTTTCTTCCAGATCTTCACTGAGAAGCTAACACCCCTCTGCTACATATTTAACTGTACTGTTCAGGAAGGAAGCAGGGTGTTGCAGGGTTGGTTATACTGATTTGCAACTGCAAAATGCTGTCATGCCATATGCTGAGAGCATATGATAGATCTTGTGCTGCATGATTTGCTTCAAAGGCTGGATTTTACGGCCAGACAGAAACTAGCTAGAGCCTTCTGCAGGCTGATTCCAAAACCTCACCATGGAAATTCAGGTGCCTAAAACACTGACATTTGGGCATGGAAATCTCTCTCTATGGGTTGGTTGTTTTTTTTAAAAGAAGTGTCATGGATTCATTCCTCTCTTACAGGTAGATTCTTAAAGACTTTATCAGCCAAGATGGAAAATGCTGCTCAAAGCCATCAGGTTACAACCTGTGCTCATCCTTAGCAGCTTAACGCCACTCCATTCAGCCAGGTTGCTCTATCAACTCCCAGTGCTCAAGATTTCAAAACCTGGTCAGCTGGTGTAATGCACTGTCCAGGCACACAAAGCAGTAAAAGACAGACCCACAGATTTCAACACTTCCTATTTAAGAATTGATATTAACTTAGTTGATTAGTATGCTTAGAAGGGATACAGAAGGAGAAAAGGGGAGACGGAAAAAAAGCATGGGGAAAGCAAGAGTATGGCAAGTCCGACATGGCTCAGCTGATATATGTTCCTGCTCCAGAGAAAGCATTCAGCAAAAATGTGCCTCAAAAGCCAAGAAATTGATGGAGGGGAAGGGGGAAGAAAGGACTAGGCCTCTCAGCTGGCTGTCTTCCTTTCTCAGACACCCTCTATAATAAGCACAGAGAAAAGAGCTGCAGGATTTTGAATACCTCACACTCTGAATAGAAGAACCCTTTTCACTCAGTAGTAAAGGAAGGCAAGGGAGATGTGGTGACTGACTTACCTGGCTAATCTGAGAGACCCAAGTTGGGTATTCCTCAAAAGAACAACAAAGAGAAAACAAAAAGCAACACTCAAACCTAATCACAAGCTAGTAGTCACAGCTACAGCATTTCCAGGGTATTGTGGTAACTCACAGGCTCAGATGTGTGAAATAATTTAGGTTGGAAGGGAGCCCTGGAAGCTACCTAGCTCTACCTCTTGCTCAAAGCAGAACCAGCTAGGTCAGGTCACCTTACTGGGTTTTTTTACCAAGCCTCTTTCCTCCTTGACTTTCTTGCTTGACTTACCTCCACTTAAGGGAGAACTCAGTCTCCTTGATTGTGTCTAAGGCAGTGGTGAAAGAACAGGTATGTCACAGGCTTTTTCATCCTTACCCACTGCCTGCTTACAGGTGATCCTGGGAAGTCCTCTTCCCACTTTGCCTCCACCAGCAGCTACCACAAGCAGATCCCAGAGCTCTTCGATGAGAGCATAACCTGCTCCCAGGGAGGGTCCTCCGAAGCCACAGCAGCAAGGCTTTAACTCAGCTTCTGAAAACTAGGAGACTGTATCCCTTCCAACAGTCCTGGTGGACTACAGTATTCCCCACTATATCCTGACATGCATGTTATCCAGCATGGTTTAGTGACTTTCTGAGCCTCAGCTATTTGGCCTCCTTGTCTGGTGGTGGTGAGGAGCTTCAGAGGCCAGCTGCTTCACAAAGCAATGAATTTCTTCACTTATTTTCCAGTTTCTTATTTTCACTGACCATCCCTTATGTCATGTGATCAGGTGCTTGTATTCATCCTATTTACCTTCTTTATACCATTAACTACTCTCTTCTCTTCCGGGCAGATCCCGTTTTATTTGTCCTCTTAAAACAGCCCATAAAATTTCCAAATCTACCGCAGAAGGTTTTCTCTCCTTGGTTGTTTTTTTAGCATAAGCATGAGCTTTGTGAGCAGCATAAGCAAATTATATGGCAAGGTAAACAGTGCTTCTTCACTGGGGCCTCCTGGAAGCCAGTTGTCAAATCCTGGCCTTACATATTATAAAAGGGCATTATTTTGGAAAAATTTTCTGCTGCGTGGGCTCTTTAAGTGTTTGTGCACATTGAGAACCTAAGCAAGCAAAAAATAATGCTCTCCAGGAAGTCTGGGGAAGCGTAACATTGTGTTTGTGTTCCAGATTAAAGATTGCCAGCACACCACATTCACCCGAGGAGCAAAGAAGAAACAAAAATTGTCTCTGAGCAATTATTAAACACCAATGCAGTAGAATCTACTCATCATTTGCCCCACTTTCACGGCAGTAAAAGCTATGCTTGTGGAAGATGATAGTTCAAGTGAACAAAACAGGCGAAAAGCACCCAAACAACAAAACACCACCAAAAACCCCAAGGCTGACAGACAGTGAATAATCTGTCTCTCTGAGGCACATTAATCCCTTAAAAGCAGAGCCATAATCTGAAACATCTGCAGGGACTTTCTGAAAAAGAGGAGAAAAGATATTTGAATAATATTTCATCCTACATCATCATGACAGGCTACTGCTGAAAATGACACTTGACAACACTTAGTTGGTGCTGCCTCAATTCTCACCTAGGCAGCAGACCTGGAGTGAACCCCTGAACTTCACATTCCCTTGAGGGTGCTGGCCCACACCCTTCCTGTGCCCTCCTGCTGTGTTAAGCACCCAGCTGCTTCTGATGATTTTTATCCCCTCAAGAAGTCTCAAGGAGGAAAAAACAAAGGACTATTACAAAAGCTGTCAACAAAGGATCCTAACCACTCTTCGTCCTTGGTGCTGAAGCACTACCAACACTTATAAAGGTTACTAAATCAGACTTGAGTTTCCCGGTTCTTTTTGGAAATGCTAGATGAAAACCATTCCACCTCTTCTCCCACCCCAGAGGTGTGCCTGTCCTTAGCCCAGCCCACTCCTCTCAGGGAGCACCAGCCCAGGCAGTGCAGAGGCAGCATTAGAAAAACTACCCTTCCACTACCTCCCTTCCTAAAACGTATTTTCTGATGGTTTTTTCTCTAAGAAGGTGAGCCAGGTTGGCACTCTGAGCAGGGTGGCAGCATGTGTAGTTGCAGAGCAATGGATGGAGATGTTGCTATGACTTAGGGGTGCAAGGTAGCAGTGGCAGTAGCTAAACCAGGTATTTCTGTCAAAAAAACTGTATCACAGAACCACAGCCTTAATAAAGTAGTGGTTTACACTCATTTTGCAAAGGGTTTGATGATTTAAACAAGTAGCAAGACCAGGAACAAAGACTACTTGTCCTCCTTTGCCATGATGATTGATAATAATGTTAAAGTTAATGGCACTTTATTCACCCATCAAAATATTATCCCCCCCAAGGGGCTACAATGTGGCATAGATAAATGAGGAAATGAGAAGTCTAGCACTGTATGTTTGCTCCTGAAGTCTGAAGATTTATGCTGCACAGGAGGGATGCCTTGCACTGAGCTGATGTGTGGCAGAGTCACGCATCTGTTCAGTTATTTCAAATAGTTCCAAGACAGCTGCCTGCTTCATCAAAAGCACCCGCGTGTGCGCTAAGGGTGTGAAAGGCCATGTATGTACAGAAGAGAAATGCATGCAAAATCGCTGTTAAGGGTGCCGCATCAGGTTTTGTACCAAGTTATTTTGTGCACACAAGAGACAGGGGAAAGCACGATTTCAGGACTTTAAATTACGGGTCACAGTTTTCACTAGTTATGAGCAACTAGAAACTTCAGAGTTTTTACAGAACCATAAAGAACCACTCATGTTAAATTCCAAAAGCCTTTCCCCCATGATACTGGGATGAAACAAGATTAAAGAGAAGAAAGAGATTAAGTGCACACAAAGTTCTCCACTGCTTGAAAAGCACTGATTAACTGACTCTTCCCAACATTAACTTTCTCCACCTTCCCATCCCAGTGGATTTGAGGAGCTACATGAACTTGGGCAGTCAGCCTACTAGCATTAATCATCTCCAACTCTCAGTATAAGGAGTGGTACACTTGCAACACCTATCTTTATATTGCTGGTATCTCCTATGCTGAGGAGCTGGCTTGGACTAACTGGAGTCAACTGCAAAACCAGCTACTAAAACACGTACGTAGGTACACAATAACCCTGGTCAAAGCAGGTAGGGAAACCCAACAAATCCTTGTCTACAGTAGTTTCTGCACCTTAGATGAGCATTGGTTAACTTTTTGGGGCTATAATAACCATGATAAGGAGCAACATTAAAAAAAATAAAAAACAAAAGACCTGTAAGAGGTGCCTAAAGACAATGAAAAATGCAGCCTGTGTGAACTATGCAAATAGATCCAACCCTCATGGCTCAGCAGCCAGGAGGGCCCATTTATCTTACATTAGGGTTTTTATTGCATGTTTTTGCCTTGAGCAAAACTTTTGAGCTGTGACTATTTGAATGGGGAAGATTTACATTTAAAAAAGTGATTTTAAGTGTGTTGTTTAAGTACTTTACAAACATTATTGCAATAGGTAATGCAATTCAGAGGCTGCCTCTTCTGTATTAGTACAGAAGGTAAAAGAACTCACTGCACTCTTTTAAAGCTTTTGTATAGCAAGCAGGAGAGCATCCCTCCATAAAGTACAGTATGGAACACATAGTCCCTCACTTGCCCATCCACGAGTTCACCCATTGCTGTTCCTACTGGAGTGGTCCAGGGACATCTCAAATAAGTCAAGTGTAAGATTAGATTGAATTTCACAAAAATAAGGAAAAAATATAAATAAGGTTTGTGTTGATTTTTAGTGCCTAAGAGACCTTTCGGGCACTTCACCCATCTGCTACACCCCAAAAGCTGAGGTTTTCAGCTCTTTTGGGTTACCTCAGAGTTAGCCTTTCAAAACCTCAAGCTCACAGCCATATTTTCTCCATGCAGCACACACATGGCACTTGTTGGACTGATCCGTCATTAGCAGTTATTAACATAAGAAATTATTCCCCAGGAAATAAGTTCTCCATGAAAGAGCATATTTAGTCAGCCCACATTTGGACACAGAACAGGTGGATATGTCTTCACTATTTTTATAACAAAAAGCCACATGTTAAAGCTGTGATACAAGCCCTAAGCGTTCAAAACAGTTGCAAATCAAGAACTAAAACCAACACTCACTCTCCCTAACTTCAGTTGCACTGCTGATGATTAAGCTATGCATCAGCACCAGCAACCATCAATGTCCCATTTCATGCCAGAGGAACAGCATGTTTTCTCTACCTAAGCCCAGGAGACAGCAAGCTAGCAAGTGGTGCTGGGTATAAAGACAAAGAATATCAGAAGGCATCACAGAAAAAACTAATGAAGAGGGTCCAGATGAGGTGGTCTCACACGTGTGATAAAGCTCTGGCTGCTGCAGCAGACAGTGCTGAGTGCCTGTCACAACAGAAAGATATTGGTCCCACGGCCTGATTTGTTCTCCAAGTACCAGTCCCTGCCTTTTGTTTGCTATTGAATAAAAGTATTTCAGTGGTTACACATACAGAGTGAGAGACAAGGTGAGGTAATGTATCAGTCCTGCTGCTTAACCACATCATCAGAGGATTAGCATTCAGAGAATTGCAGTCTTTACATGTGTTACCCTGTTTAATATCTTTGCTAAAGATAGTCCAAGAAGAAATATCTGTGATGGGCAGCTCTCAAGAAACTGCAGAATCAGCTCAGAGGGAACTTGCTGTGATATTGACTGAAAACAGGTATCGAAGGCAACACAACACTAAGCCAATATGTCAACTGAAATGTCCCCTATCATTTAAGACCATTCCCTTTTAACAAATGCATCCCCTTTTCCTTTCAATAAAGGTCGTTATTCTATTTCCTCTTCTGCCTCTCCCAAATAAAAGACCAGATCATTACTGACTGCCACAACAGCTGGTATCAGTGAAGCTAAACTGGTTTATCACAGCTAAGCATAGAGGAAATAAGCCCTGCATTTTCTGTAGAACTTCTAGAGCATACGATTTTTCTGTGATTTCCACTATCCGCATCTTAAAATTTTCCCAACCTTCTCTTCCACCTCATGTTATGCGGACATACACACAGATGAGCCAAAAAATACCAAATTCTCTCAGACTTCAGAAAAATCAGGTCAAATAGATTTTTACCAAGAAAACTGGGTGTGGGAACTTAAACCAATCACAGCACACAGCTGGAGATCTGAATTCATATCTACCATTCTTGGTATGATACAGTATCACAGATATGTCCCCACTGTGCGAGGTGTCCCTGCCCATGGCAGGGGGGCTGGAAATAGATGATCTTAAGGTCCTTTCCAACCCTAACTATTCTATGATTCTATGATTTATAATTCAGCAACGGCGTAAAAATGCAAAGCTAGGCAACATACTATACGTCCGGGGTTGGCAGGCTTCTAGAAGAAAGTGGCACTCTCCTACTCTTCCGCACCCCAAAGCCCTTGCTCTGCAAGTGCCAGGTTGCCCATGTACCAGTATGTGGCTTATTTAGGCACAGACTCAGGTCAGTGGGGATACTGAGACCCAATATTATTACAATCAAGCCCTTTTATCCCTTTGTTCAGTACTTTCCCAACTTGCACAAGCATGCCACGTTCAATCTCATTGGCCCCTGCAAAAATCCCCAGGTAAATAGTCCAGTCACAGTGCTGATCACGGCTTGTTCACAGGGCAACAGCTTCACCTTCTTGCTTCAGTTCTTCTCATGACCCCCACATCCTCTGGCCTCAAACAGAGATTCGTCGTTACAACATCCTGGCTTATCCTCCCAAGGGTTGCCTGCTTACATTTCCTGTCTTTCAACATTCCAACTTATCGCCCCAAGGCTTGTTCGGTATCAAGGCCTCAGAGCTTGTTCCCCGAGTGTTTCTCGTGCAAATCCTATCACCTTCACTTCCCACACCAGTACAGAAACCAAGGATGCGGAAAATGGCTCTGCCCTTCTCCCCGAAGAGGAACACTTTGCCCCAGCAACTGTAAAGCCAACACTTTAGAGTGCACGCACCAACCCCAAAAGGATGACAAGCCTTCTCACAACCTGTTATCAAACAAGTCCCTTCAGTTGATTCGGAGAAAACTCCAGGACCAAACTCGCCAACAGTTTCAAGCTGACAAGCAGGTATTCTTTATTGTGGCACCATGAGACACGGGGGATAGCTCCTCCTAACGTGTGTCGCTGTAT
>JBCJKH010050393.1:0-10343 GCA_039877255.1 Loriculus beryllinus | reverse complement strand
TCCTCCCAACTCGCACACATTGCATCTGGGCTCCACGGCAAAGGAACAAAGCCCAACAAAATTGGAAAGAGAAAAAAAAGATATGCAACACATGTGAGAAACTGGCATTTAAAGCAAAGCCTAAACAAACCCATATAAAACTGCTTCATCAAGTGCCTCAAAAACAAAGGGCTCCAGCTTAGGAGAGAAAGCAAAACCTTGAATCATTCAAATGAAATCCTCAACTGGGCAAAGTTCACTGTGGTTTCGCCAATGATATCAACAGGGTCAGGATTAGCTTCTCTACGTGTTGAAATACACTAATGTTACTGTGATGCTGTTCATTGTAAGGATTCCAGCAGAGCACTATGAAAACCTAATCTAAATTCTGCCTCTGTGCATCAGAATAATTCAGTAGTAGCAACAGCAACAACAAAAATCCACAGCATTTCAAAAGATCCACAATTCATCTGAAAAAGCATTTCTGCTGAAGTGTTAGTGTTTAACAAAATCAAAACAATGTTGACAGTATTAAAAACTAAAACTACAGGATACAAGTCATTCCACCCCACAACCTTTCCTAAAGAAAGAGGTTTTCGCTCACTTTTTATTTTTAAATTACTTGCCCTTATTTTAAATTCCACACTTTTTTTCCACATATTACATCTGCACTTCAGACATCAGAATTCAAATGAAATATTTCGGGTTTGAAATTTGAAACAAAAAGCACAGACTGCAAGTCAAATATCTCCCTACACACACATGTGAGGCTATAAAGTATTCCTTTGTGGAGGCTTTCCACATTTTTAGGTTTTGTTCCAAGCAAGTAAGAAAGAGAATCCTTAACAAATGCCAGAGGAAATTGGCCTTCCACCCTCCACACTACTATTTCCCCATGCTTTTGCATCAACTGGTTTTACACGAGGATCAGGAGAAAGAAAGGTGGGCTGGTTTCTAAAGGCAATTAAGAAGAAATTTCAGACACTCAAAATTTAAAGGTGGGTTGTTTTGTTTTTTTAAGTAATGGTGTAACTGAACTCACACAGACCACACTACAAAGACATTTTATACTCTAGAGTAGCGCTCAAGGCTCAGAAGGCGGAGTGTGCAGTTTCTTTGAGTTGAGCAGCCTGTGAAGGCTCCAAAGGGAAATGCCACATTTAACAAAATAAACAGAGCTGGCAACTGTGAAATGAGAATGATTCACATTAAGGAAGAAAAATTTACATTAAAAAAAAAAAAAGTAAAATTAATCAACTAAATGTAAAGTTTTGTGTTACACTGCAATTGGTCAGTCTCACAGATGACTTTGTATGTCAGCTGTTGAGTAATTCAGCCTGCAGCTAGGAACGAGCATCTGAGAAGCTGCCACTTTGTCCAGATACATGCTACATAAATGTCCATAGAGAAAGACAGCAGTGTTATCACAAGCTGCCTGTCTGCAAACACCACACCTCCACAGTTACTGCTCTTATTCACACATGGATTATAGCCACACAGATTGACAAGGAGTCTCAATAGACAGTGCAAGGTGGCACACCACATTGGCAGTCAGTAGAGCTACAGCTAGAGCCAGTATGAAGTAAACATCCTTAAAACATACAGAAACCTAGGTATTCAGTCCTTTAGCACTGTTTTGTTCTACAAACCCACATCTATGAAGCTGCTCTATTTTATTTTTTAGATAGATGTATATATATATATATACATATATATATATACACATATATATTCTTAGGGAAATACTTAAAAGCGTACAGGAAAGGCATCATGGGAATCATCTAACCTGAGACCTTGAAAGCTGGAATTCACTGTGCTTATCACTGTGTAATTCATAAACAGAGCTGTGAAAAATCATTAATTGCTTTTTCAACAACTTTTCCTCGCTAACCCTTAGCACACATAACTAATCACTTTTTCTCAGTGTATGAGCTTTAGTCACAGAAAATGCATATTTATACAAATTATTAATTAAACCCTTCTTGACATCTACTGTACCTGAAACATCTGGCATTTTTCTTTCTTAATCAACTCAGTTCCCGTAGGCTTGGCATTTTAAACACAGTTATTTTAAATAACCCAAACTGTCAACACCAAGTCATGTTTTGTGGCTTCAGATGGTTACAAATATAATTACTAGGACAACCCATCCATTGTTTAGTCCTGAACATTGAGACACAGAGGCTCAGAGAGGACGTGCATTTCTCTGTTCCTTGCCATTTTCTGCATACTCACACTGGTCAGCAGGACTGGTACAAAAGAGCAAAGCCTGCTTGAAAGCCATGGTGAGATATGAAGTCATCTGCTTCATACAGCTCTCAGTGGGCAGCATGCACACAGAGTAAGCAAGAAGAATCTTCTTATCCTTGTCAAGAAATAAATTCCTAATAAAGGGATCACATGCTATAACAATGTCTGCTTTATTTTATTCTCTATTACCAGAAGGCTAAAGGAAAAAGGCTGAACTTTCCCCACACCCCATAAGACAAGATTCCATATAGATCTGTAACTGCTACCATGGTTCACAACAGAATCTTGTGTCTTTCTTCTATACATTTCCAGTCCAGTGTTTCAAGCAGACCTCAACCCTTCAGTTGGGCTAATCCAACACTTTTTTCCAGTTCAAGATGCAAAGCAAGTAAGGCAACAGGACTTGAGAAATGCTGAGGAACAGTCTGGCATCCAAAAGGCTACAAAAAAAGAGCTCCACATTTCAAATTGGACCGAGATTTTCAGGGCTACCATGGGGACTTCAACCCAAAGATACTCTGGCATAACAGTGGATCACCAAGAAACCAGAAAGCAGGTATGGCAACAGGAGGACGATGAGAGAGGAGGCAGGGCTGGGAGATGCCAGGTGTAAAAGCACATTAGAATAAACAGTAGACAGTGTCCCAGAGAGGCTAGGATGTATACAACATTGGCACTGTGCCCATGGTTGATGTGGAACAGTCAGACTCCTGCATTTGCATGGAAGGTAGCAAGGTGGTAGGCAGCTGCAATATCCAGTGTCTGTAGAAGAAACAGGAGGACTCTCTACCCCTTGCTTTCACAAATGAAAAGTTCTCTCACGTAGTATAAAGCTGCAGCACTTTCTAAAGCTCCCTCTGTGAGGATTCTGATATTGGCCTTTCCATTACATGCAACAAAAAGTGTTTTCTCACCTCTGACACTGAAACGAGTCCTGTTTCTAAAACAGCTGTCTTGCACCATTTGTCACTTAAGAGAAAGCCTGAATAAATGGAGAGTACATTGACCTGTGTCTAAGAAAAATGCTGCTAAGGCACACAACTTAATTGCATCTGTCAAAAATGTGTTCGCGCTCACTACACCTGATGAATCATCACCACACACTTCTCGACTGCCAGACTGAACTCTTTAAGGATAACAGGAGTCTTGGAACTCAGCCACCTAGACATCTAAATAAAAGTCTATAAATTGCAATAAATGGGTCTTCATTCAGGTATGTTGGACAAAATTCTTTGTCATGGCACCAAAACCACTGTGTTTACAGTTTTCCTGAAGTTTCACAGGACTGTCTTATCACTTCTTCTTCCCACCCTCCAGGCTCGTATTGTATCACCCAAAATGTTATCACAGTCCCTCTTCTCAGCTGTATTTCAGCTGGAAGATAAATGAATCCTATTGGTTTATATTTATTTTGTTTCAGATTCAGTTAAGACTTGCAGTATGCGAACAGTGATTTCATCTGCAGGATTAGGAACATAAAACATACCATCTTAGAAATAAATCATATTTCAGTGGCTTCATGATGAACTTCCTTGTGAAGTCAACTCAGAGTTTAAAATAAGGCAATTCTAAGATTCTTGTAATGGTGGTACAATGGAGTTTTCATAGAATCACAGAATGGTTTTGCAAACCTAGAGGTCACAATAAGGAAAACCATACGTGTATCTGTTAGCCACTTTGGCTATATGTTTTAGTCAGAATTGGAGATATGCTTATAACAGTCTCGGCTTTCCAGGTACAGCTTTGTAAGCAGGTTGTGACAAAAAAGCATACCAAAATATACTGAAGTAGCAGGGACTTCTGTTAACATTAAATTTAAATTTCTTTCAGTTCTTTCATCATTTTTACTTTCTCTCCTGTCTACAGCCTTTCAGAGCCTATATCGATATATGACCTGAAAATCTCTTTCTAATGCCTCCACCAGTACCCAACGTAAGCTTAAAGGCAGGTTCTGGCTACAAGTTTCCAGGTGAAATGCAATTACATTTCCATGAAGGTGAGGGACTCTTATGTTCCACTTGAAATACTTTACAATGTGCAGCAATTATTCAATTCTTTTCAACCATTTCTTGGTCAAGCTATACTTTATTACTGATCTGACTGCTTTCAAGTAATCATGCTTCTGCAATAAGCCATTGCATACAGCATGTTGATATGGTTTATACAATAAGTAAGCCTCTAACCTGTATTTTTAATGTGTCCTTACACTATTTATTAAGGAAAAATCTTTTTCCTAAAGAATCAACAATCAGTTCTACTCTCCCCCTGATGAAAAAAACCCAAATGTGTGGAAGAAAGAAGTGCACTTACAGCCACAGCTCCTTCTCTTTCACAACAGCATAACTCTCCAGTTCTTCCCAAGAAAGCCACATGATCAATTGACTCAAAGCCACTCAACTGACAAGTTCCTAAAACTCATATGTTTGCTCTACTAGTTATAATAACTATGATTGCATATATGGAAAGATCTCCAACATTGATGCTAAAATCCTAATCAAAGAACTCTGCTTTGGTTCACTCCATATGACATGGGAAGTCATTTGACTCTTCTGAATACCAGCCTCTGTAAAATGGGAGACATTGATGTTTACCTCCTCATAAGAAAATGGAAAGCTTGTTAAGTATTTAAAAATTGCTGGATGGCAGATGCTAAGTATTTTCAGTAGGATTTCACACCAGCAAGGTTTTAATTACTGCAGTTCCTCATTTGCTAGATTCCCTGATGAACTGATAGGCAGACTCATTTATTCACAGCTGAATACCCAAAATGTCAGCTGGGGTTGAGACAGTGTCGTACACAACTTCAACCCTACTCTATTTAGTTTTAATTTTTTTTGCAGGCATGTATACGAAGACTGAAGATCACCTCTGCTTCTCTGTGCAAAATAGAGAGTGACCCCACAGGAGACTGATCACCATGAAGTACTCAACCAAATTATAGCATGCTTGTAGCAATGCCCTGAGCTAAGCTATTTACATGGGTAGGTCTTATGGCTAATGCTACCCTTTGCAAAAGCAGAATGCTTTAAGTGTGTCAAACAAGAATATAGAGGCTCATTCTAATGAGAGTTTAACTACAGTATATGAAGATGCACTTTCATTTGACTAATCCTGCAATAGTGCTCTATCAAACTAAAACATTCAGCACACTGGACAAGCTGGTAAAACTTCCCTCAACACTACTACAACTTCCCAGGCTACCCAGTAATCTAGATACTGTCTCTGCATAGACCTTGCTTGGAAAACTTAATTGCTCCTCCAAACTCTCTCAAAAATTATCCTTAAGCTTTAAGTTTTGCTAAGCAGCTTCACTTCAGACTTCTTCTCATCTGTAGTTGTTCAGTTTAGCCCATACTTCATTCTTCATGTCACAGTGACACAAATTTTTCACTTGAATTCAAACTATGGTTGTGGCAGAATCAAATATTGTGCAACTGTTAAAACGAAAAACCAGTGACCGAGCTGAAGGACCCCCACCAGGTCAAATTACACCTGTGTCACACAGAGTACTAACTTAGCTCCTGAAGTTCTGGTCGTGGCAGCAACACCCTCCTCTCATATGCATGTATGCAGGCTGGTGTAAACTGTCTCATGCATTACCCCTGCTCTGACTTTTTACCACCGCAGGAGACATGATGTAAGTACCCAAAAAGTCACTGTCTGGCACCTCTGATTTTATTACAGAATACCTCAGACCAAGAAAGCCATCAAATTGGTTAATAAAGTTTCTGAGCTGTGCAGCACAAACCAGGAAAATGGTATCTTTATGAGTGTAATGACTATCTGCAGGCAAGGCTGCTCCAGCCTCAGGAACTTGTTTCCTTGGTGTATTAATTGGGGTTCTATCTTTTGCCCCACAACTTCCCCAAAGCTGGCCCAGTGCAGCAGCAAACCCCATCATGTGCTATTTGCTTACATTAGCGAAGATTTCCTCCTTGCCAAGGAAACAGCTACCAAAAGTTTCCACAGATGCTTGTGCGGGATTACTAAAACACTTTCCAAACAATACCCTTAACAAAGAATAGTAAGATTTAATTAAAGTGTAAAATAATTAAAAGGCAATCAAGAGCAATAAGATGTTTCTGATCATTTCCCCCTACAATTAAATGTAAGAAATGGGGGAAGGGATTGCCCAATCTCCACGGTTTTCAAACTGCTTTTAGAAAATGAAAAAGATATTAAACCAAGATGTGTAATAAAGGTTTCAACAAAGCAATCAAATGATAATAGAGCTTAAGTCACAGGTTTCTTATGTAAATAAAAATCTCCATCTCATTTATCTCAGTATATAAATGGAACATAGTAAGTCCTGGGATACAAATGTGTAAACACCTTGCCCATTGGCTTCAAACAATCCCTTGTTCCCTTGACACTTATTTTGATGGCCTGGGCTCATGGCCTTTCCAAAACATAATTATTTCAAAGCAAATGGGTAGCTGGAGCAGGAAACATTCTCTAACCTTGAAGAAACACCTTCAGAGCAATTCTGTTTGTACTGATTTTCCTTCCTCTTTTTCAGAAGAAGAGAGAAGAGACTGAACAATACCTCCTATTACATTTTATAGCAATAACTCAGCACAATTTTACTGTTACAGTGAACAAACAAGTCATTGAAAAACAAATCCTTTCCATTTCATTATATTAAAATGTGAATTTTGATGAAACTAAATTCCTTTAAATCTTGAAAAATGGGAGGATGTTGATTGTGGTTTATGGGTGGGGTTTGGTTGGGGCTTGGGGTTTTTTTTGTGTGTGTGTTTTTTAAGTTTTGCTTTTGGTTTCTTTGGGTTTTTTGGTTGTTTGTTTTTTTTGTTGTGATGTGTTGGGTTTTTCTCTTTCTTTTTTCCTTTTAAACATGGCTTTGCACACTGCTTAAGCACTGAGAGACTGGAAACAGTAATTGATTTGTAGGAACAAGTATATGCCAGCCATACAGCACAGGCTGGTTTGCTCTGTATTCCATCCTTGCTCTTGGAGTGCACATGGCAGTGTGTAAACAGTACTTTCAAAATGAGAATGCAAGAGGAGGGTAGAGGACATCCTAATTGCTCTTGCTCACTGACTCCACCATTGACTACTACCTCAGACAATGTATGTTCACTGAAGACAAAGCATGTAGAGACAGTAATGCTTTTTCTTTATAAGCCTGCCAAGAGTTCAACTCCTTGTCAATCTTCTCCTTCCATAGAGCAAATGGTGCCAATTCTGCTTGTGCTAATAATAAAGGTCTCCTTACAGTGATGATCTGCATCACCCCCAAGTATTTTCAGCCAGCTTTACACTTTGTGGAGTAGAGCAGACCAAGTACAACTCTGGCAGAACAGACAAATCACAAGACAGGCCTGCCAGCCATCAAAATAAAGGACAAAAGAATTTTGATAAAATAAGGATAAATTAAACACCTCAACTGTGAAATGTTTGCATTTTCCTGTGATTTAGGCAGACTATAAACTCTTCAAGACAGTCGGCATCTCTGCCTTCCTTACTTTACAGTATCAAGCACCAGCTGGCACAGAACATGATTTGCTCAACACAGCACTACCTCTAACACAAACAATAAAACCCATGTGCTCTAAATATGAATCTGTGACAGGCAGACCTAAAGAGGGAAAAAGAGATAGAATGCTTATCAATTTTATGAACTTCTCCTAACATTTTCTCAAACTCACATTGGCTCTGAATACAAGTACCAAAGAAATAAGAGCAGGCAAAACATGCACCTGTAAAACAGTTCACAATGAACAAGCACCTGGACTTCTAACTGAAAGAAAACAGAAAAAGGAGACCATCCAGGGAATAAGCTACATAACACTTCTACAGAACCCCTTCCTGCTCATCACTGCCATCACCCTTTCAACACACTCCTTTTCAGTCCCGCTAAATTCCATCCAAAAAAACATTGATCAAAGCCAAACCCAAGCTGACTGAGGTGCTGCTATAGCCTTTTCAATCCTCTGTAACTTCTTCTCCTAGAGAGAACACGTCCTCACCTCTCCAGAGAGGGCAGTTATCATGCAGTGTGCATACAGCAGCTGACACACCAGGCTCCAGAACAGTTTGGACCATGGACAACATGCTGTTGAGAACAGTTATTCAGAAAGCCAAAACCCAAGGAACAACACTTGCAGAGACTGCCATCTCTTGGATTTAAATTGATTCTTATCACCACGTTTCAAAACGACTCCATGGCAATACTTGTCACAGATATTTGTTATCTGGGGTCCAGGACATCATTTTCACAGAAGCTAAAAAGAACTCCAATTGGTCTTGAAGTCAGCTTTAAAATAGGGATCGAGTGACAACTAGTGGAGGTTTTCATAAGTGCATCTCTGGACTTCTGCACGATGTGATCTGAGTCAAGATCTTGCTTCACTGAAATCGAGTTATGTAGAAAAGCTTTCCAGAAAGAATGTATACACATATGAAGACATGGGGAATGTGAATGTGCTTACCTGACTCAAAGCTGTTTCTTACCAATCTGGTAAAGCTGCTCAGATAGAGAGACTTACACAAACCAAGTAGCTAGAAACAGAAGAAAGGCCACAGGAAAACGCAAGTGTAACCAGCTCACCACCCACTCCAAAATAATGACATGGTGGTCGTGAAGACAGAAGGAGTCAGAAGCTAGGAGAAGGTAGCATGACCTTCCTTCTGGTGCATCACTTTCCTTAGAATATTCCAGCTGGCTATTAGAAGCTTATGGCTCCTCAGTCAGAGGCTGAGATTGAACTATTCTTTTTGTGGGCTATTAAACCTCTCCTCCATGAATTTCTCTAGTCTGTATATGCTTTTAGCCTCAACAACATGATGTAGCAGTGAGTTCCATAGCTCTCTTAATGCAGGAAAACATATTTTTATTTATTTAAAAACTACTAATTACTTCATTGGATGGTTTCTAATGCCCAATTTATGCAAAGGTGAACAATCATTCATTAATTTATCTTCTCTTCATAACTTCAGTAGCCTTCTCCAAAACCTCTCACCTCTTTTCCAGGCCAATGAGTCCAGAAATTGATGAAATCATCCACAGGAGAAAAAAAATCTTTCATTTTATTTGCTTCTTTAACCATCTCTGAACACAGCTAATGCTTCCAAAGACTTATTAGGAGCAACTTTCCCAAAGTAGCATTAGTTGAGGTTTGACTCATTGCCACTATCCTCAAGTACTTTGTGGGGTCTTTGGTAGGGAAGGGAAGTTATTGTCTTTTTACATGCAATATTCTGCATGTACTAATGATGCATTTTAACTGTCACTTCATCATCTGGTCTCTGAGTATTGAGAGAACGTCTGCAACACTGCAAACATTTTTAAATCTAGCTACCCTGATTATTTTTATAACATCATGTTTTATTAGTACCAGACCTTAGTCCAGTACCACAGCTCTAACAAAGCTATCAAAATATTGGGAAAACAATTCTGCAACACAAATGGCTAGAATAAAACACAGACAAGAAATGTCAACAGGGCCTTTGAGGAAGTTTTTGGAGTTTACCCTGCTCAGGTTTCTTGCCCAAAGCACTGTAGGAATTTCCTGGTACTTTCCTATTTACCTGCTAGATGGACACTGAGAAAGCAGTGACTGATGCTATTATAACAACTTCTGAATTTAACAAAAGGGAAAAAGTTAAAGATAGGAGAAAAAGTGCCAACTATACTATACACCTTCTTCAAGAATCCTAAATTACCATTAGTCATTGCTTGTCACAGGGAGCTGTTTCTTTAAGATGTTTTATATCAAAACTGAAAGGATACAGTAGAAGCTGTAGATCTGTCAACTTTAACTACTAGGTTCAAGAGGAGACTTGTAATGGGTGCCCTCTCCTTAAAAACCAAACACTACCAAACTTTCTGCTCCTCCTAATTGCAGAAGACAGAAGCCTAACTAGCCCTATATGTTCATAAAGCAGAATTAGAGTGGCTTGGGTTGGAAGGGACCTTAAAGATCATCCAGTTCCAACCCCCCTGCCATGATCAGGAACACCTTCCACTAGACCAGGTTGCTCAAAGCCCCATCCAGCCTGGACTTGAACACTGCCAGGGATGGGGCAGCCACAGCTTCTCTGGGCAACCTGTGCCAGTGTCTCACCACCCTCACAGGGAAGAATTTCTTCCT